>JASANB010006815.1:0-41759 GCA_030248155.1 Sabatieria punctata
AACTAAAAACCTGCGTAGGGGGTTCCAGTGGGCCGGCCAAATGGGATGAGAAAAAAATTTTTTTGCTCAAAAATTATATTGGACCAAAAATTCTTAATTTACTCTAAAAGTTACCTAAAAGTCCCAAATTTTAGGTCCCAACTCTCATTAGTGTGCCAGAAATATGGAATCGAAGTTTTATGTAAGGCAAAACTAGGAAATTCTGCATGGTTTTGTACATTCGAAGGCGCATTTCTCACGAATGTCGGGTCTTAGCCACAAATGCTTTATACAAGCTGTAGCAAATCGATAGCGCTACTAAATTTTGTAATATAAAAACGGCGTAGGGGGTTACAGCCGAGCTAGGCTAGCCAAATGGGATCCAAAATTTTTTTTGCTCTAAAAATTATTTGGACCAAAAATTCTTAATTTACTTTAAGCGTTACCTAAAAGTCCTGATTTTTAAGTCCCAACTATTATTAGTACGAAAAAAATTGAGTTGAAAGCAAGCATGTTGCATCAAACTTTAGCACAAAAAAGTTCAAGGATTTTAGCACGTTTATACAAAGTTCCAGCCTATTTGGTCAATATTTCCGGAAGATGCAGAAAAAGAAAGGAATCTTGGCATTTTTGGGACACCATACACAGTCATAAGTGTCATGCCACCATACCTCCTCCATAAGTGCAAAACGCTATATCCCAAATTTTCGTTGCTTAAGGAGGTGTTGCATGGTTATGGCGATGCATTGTAATGCTACAGGATAGCGTTGCACAATTACGGAAGTTGCGCTTTAGGAGGTTTGACTTGCACAAAAAGATGAGTTATAATGGAACAAAAGAATAACATACGGGAACTTTGCGCCAAGTGAATTCGTGATCTGCTGTCTGTATTGTGGGCGGCAGTAATTCCCCTGTGAGAACTCTTTTAGGTTTCTTTGCCTTCGTTTTCGCCAATACTTTATAGATGTAATTTTTGCTTTTGTCCAAATCGGGAATTTTTGCACTACATTCTTTTTGTTCCTTTGAGCACTGAGGCACCGGAATAGTGGCGATGACCTTTTTCGGGTTTTTGGGGTCTTTCACGACAACTTCATATCCCTTCGTTGCTCTCTGAAATAGATACATGTACTGTATACCGAATTGTGTACAGACTGAATAATATGCGCTTTGAAGACTACTTTGAATGGGCTAAAACCATGCGTACAAACAAGGGGTCCTGATAAGAAACTGTAACCACCTGTGTTAAAAGAAAAACATCAATTGTAGGATGGTTCTCCTTCGCAGTCAGAACCATCCAGCTGTGGAATAAGTTACCTAGTGAAGTTGTAAATTCGAATTCTCTTGGAGTATCAATGAACTAAATTGAAAACTAAATTTCTGTAGCAAAAGACCAATGCATACGTACATGGTCGTCTGTCTTCCGCGCCCAATTTTGTGTTTTGTTCGCGTTTTGCAAAATAAACTCATTCATTCATTATGTGCGCTTGTAGCTGGTAAAAGGAGAAGGACGTCTCTGATGTGTTCACTGCTTTGGTTTTTTATTATATTAATCGAAGTTTTCCGACAATACAGCAACCGGTAACCCTCTCCTCCCCTATACAGTATTTAGTTAAAATACAGTATAGATAAAAAAATGTCCCATGGCTTTTTCGGCCTTCACTCAAACGTTTGGTTCTCAGTAACTTCTTTATCTACAGGGTGTCCCAAAAAATGACAACATTTCTTTTTGCTGCCATTTTCGCAGTTTTTGACCAAATTGTCTGAAATTTGAAACATAAGTGCCAAAAAAGTGGGAATTTTATGTGTTAAAATTTGGTGCATCAGGATTGACCCAGTCCTGAGAAATGCAACAATATAAAAAATGGAGAAATTTCAATTAAATGTAGAAACAGCATCAAAAATGGAAACTTTTCTTTTTGCTGTATCTTCTTTAATTTAGGTCGGAATTGGATGAAATTTTGAACATATGCGCAGAATACCGGGTTGATTTGTAGATCAAAAGTTGGCGCATGAACCCAGCCAAGCTCTTGAGATAAAAAATCCCGATCGCAATACAACGACAACATTGATTTTCGCGCCCCTTAGCTGTAATGAAGTTCCAGTAAGCGCAATTCAGTTTGTCACCCAAAGCATGCTAAGAAATGTTTATTATGCTTATGGGAAACGGTTGCAGCAGTGTATTAACTCAAACGGAGGTCATCTGGATGGTGTTCTTATTCCTTAGTTCTCAGAGTTTGCACGGTCTTCATTTTGCTGCAGTAAAAACTCTGATTTTCTTTAGTTTCCAAGTACTAGCGATATGGACTGATTAATGCCAGAACTTTTGACCTCCGATCCGATCCGATCCGATCTGGCGGGGGGGTCGTACAATGTACGGCCCTACGATCAGACCTGCACGGTCCATTTCGTTACCCCTTATATCGTCATCTCGGACGTTTGCCCTTCTTTCACTGCCAAGCCACTCAAGCCATGCTGTTGGGCGCCAGGTACTAAGAGAGTGCCTGGCGTGGTGACGTCATGGTGCTGACAGCTCCCAGCGGCCGCCCGGCCGAGGAGGAGTAAACCGGTATAGGCCGTAATGCTGGTTTCTCAGACGGCTCCTGACATCGTTGATCTTCCCTCCAACGCGGCATGCTTTTAGGAGCGGCTTTCGGTGCAACGGCAGATCCAGTTGGTTCCCATTTTACCTACTCACTGTAAACAGTTTTCGGTGGCCTGGGTGGAGCGTTGTGCCGACGACCAACTCTTTGCAGCAAGAAACTTGCCACGCCGAGAGGATGAACCACTACAACCACTAGGGATGCAGCGGCCGCCGTGACTCAGAGGCAGCGAGCTACCCACTGAGCCACTGACGCGGCCAACTTTTGACCTACAAAATATCTGCGCATATATTCAAAATTTCATCCAATTCCGACATAAATTAAAGAAGATACAGCAAAAAGAAGTTTCCATTTTTATGCTGTTTCTACATTTAATTGAAATTTCGCAATTTTATATATTGTTGAATTTCTCAGGACTGGGTCAATCCTGATGCACCAAACTTTAACACATAAAATTCCCACTTTTTTGGCACTTATGTTTCAAATTTCAGACAATTTGGTCAAAATTTGCGAAAATGGCAGCAAAAAGCAATGTTGTCATTTTTTTGGGACACCCTGTATACTGTAGTATGAACTAAAGTACATTTCAAAATACCGTGCATTCTGTGTTTTTTTTGCGAATAACTCCTTATGGAAGCGTCGGAGCGCGTTTTGCCTCATAACCAAAGTTCTAGAGGGGCCCGAGCTCTGTACTGTCATGTAACCTAATCTGCTCAACGTTCCCTTGTAACGCTAATTTGCGCAAGGAAAAAAATCGGCTTTTTCTGTAATTGGGCTGAATGCGATTTTTTTTAGTGAATCAGAATCTACAGACCATGGTGATTTGAAAAATGTATTCATATTGAATATTGTATATTCGAGGTCGAACGGTTCCAGAGATATTCACCGTCAAATTTGACCGAAAATGCGAAAAATGGCCGTTTTTGGCGATTTTCAGATTTCTGGGGGATTGAAATAACTCGGGAAAAACTCAACCGATATTTGGCTGAAATTCACATATATGGTGTAAAATTTAGTTTTACATCGATGGAGACACATAAGAACCCTGAAAAAGTGATCCTGATACCGTAACCCCGGTTTTTCCAAGATTAGGTCATTTGCTTTTTTCTCTGGTTGTATGTAGTAGTTTAAGCCCTTCACTGTGGTTAAAAATGTAGTTTAAAGTGTTTTGAGTCGATCTCAGACCTTTCTGATGCCAATCGGGTACTGTAGTATGTGGTCCTGGCACGAAAATAACTTTTTTCAATTTACATTGTTCCTGCAGCAAAGAAATGACCTATAGAGTATACACTAAGGGTTTTCATGGTCAGGGAATCCATTGCTAACGTAACTATAATCACTGGAATACTGTATTTTTGAGGTCCCACCCAACAGGAAAATTGTTACTTTGCGTTTATGCATGCCTGGTGCAAGGAAACGCTCTATAGAGTTAGACACACAGTAAAGGTTTTCAGGGGGTGGGGAATCTATTTCTGACATAACCATCATCGCTGGGTTACTGTATTTTGAGGTCCTGACGAGAAAATTGTTATTTGCTATTTGGATGTTTCTGTTGCAAGGAAACGATGGATTGACAAGCACTAAAGGTTTTCGGCATCAGAGAATTCATTCAGGACATAGCGAATGTTACTGGATTACTGTATATTGCGGTCCTGAAACGAATGTAAAAACTCATACTGTAAGTTTGATTACCTACTTTATCCAGCTTTCTCCTGCAATAGGAACACCTAAATTGCAGAAAATAACAATGTATGAACAATGTAGATTGACAAAAAAGTTATTTTCGTGCCAGGACCACATACATACTACAGTATGGCTTCAGAAAGGCCTGAGATCGACTTAAAACACTTTAAAGTACATTTTTAACCACAGTGGAGGGCTTAAACTACTACATACAATCAGAGAAAAAATTAAATGACCTAATCTTGGAAAAACCGGGATTACTTTATCAGGGTCAACTTTTCAGGGTTTTTATAGGTCTCAATCGCTGTAAAACTAAATTTCACACCATATATATGAATTTCAGCCAAATCTGTTGAGTTTCTCCCGAGTTATTTCAATTCCCCCAGAAATCTAAAAATCGCCAAAAACGGGCATTTTTCGCATTTTCGGTCAAAGTTGACGGTGTATATCTCTGGAACCCTTCGACCTAGAATCAATATGAATACATTTTTGAAATCCCCATGGTCTCTAGATTCTGATTGACTGAAAAATCGCATTCAGGTCATCTACACAAAAAGCCGATTTTTTTCCTTGCGCAAATTTGCCTTACAAGGGAACGTTGCGCAGATTAGGTTACACGGCAGTACAGAGCTCGGGGCCCTCTACAACTTTGGTTATGAGGCAAAAACACAGAATGCGCGGTATTTTGAAATGTACTTTAGAGATGCACTAATGTCTAGCTTCTGAATGGAGAGTGGTTGACCTGACAACTTTCAAGGCCGAAAAACTCAATTTCGTCATATTTTTTACTCGATTTTTTGCGCGATGGATTTCAAAGAAATAGCGCTACATTTTCAAGACATAAAAATGCCGGATTGGGAACTACAGGGGGCTCAAATGGGGTCAGGAAAGCTTGGAAACAAATTTTTTGTCTGAAATCCGTCAAATTAGGGTATCGAATTCGAAGTCTGGAAACTTTTCT
Organism: Sabatieria punctata; assembly: GCA_030248155.1. NCBI lineage: Eukaryota > Metazoa > Nematoda > Chromadorea > Araeolaimida > Comesomatidae > Sabatieria > Sabatieria punctata. The sequence continues at coordinate 5,224 of JASANB010006815.1, forward strand.
GATTCGAAATATGCAATCTGCAATTTTTTATCTTCATTCGTTCCCGAGGCGAGAGCTGCGAGGTATGGTCGAAAAATTGAGTCTCACAAAAGCGGCCGGGAAGGTGATAAAATGTCTTTTTATGTTAAATTAAACTAAAACACAAAAAACACAAAATTTTAGCGAAATCAGAGACAAAAATCTGAGATTTGTCCAGGAAGAGTCGCTAGTTAGAAAAACCGGCTCTTAATTTTTCACCCCCTTGCAAAATTCTGGGTACGCCGATACCTCATCTCTTTGCCACTTGACCGGTCGGGGTGATGCATCTTTAGCAAATGTCGTGCCCACCGCTTTGGGTGGTTTGACTGGCTTTGCCGCCGCGGGCCGTTGGACAGTGCTCTTAGTTGATTTTTGGTCACCAGCTGTGAACTCGCCTTTGTCTATGGTCACTTTTTTACCATTGGGCAGAATGGCCTTTGCGATGTACTTGTATTGCTTGCCGAACTCTAAGCCTTTGAACGTATGCCTGCACTTCTGCGATTTCAAAGTGCCTTTTCCCTTCGGCATAATCACTTTTTCTTTCTTACATTGCGGTTCAACTTCCGTTAGTACTTCTTTTCCTGTTTCCGCATCTATTGCCTTCACCTCGTATTTCACTGCTGTCTGAAGAAAATAAACAGAAGTCGAATAGAAATTATGAAACAAAAACAGTGAGACCAACCGGAACTCGCGGAAACTTGAATCTGTGGTCGCTGGTTTGCTTCGATGGAGGTAGCAACGTTCCTGTCAACGTTGGCTTTTTCTTGCCATTCGGTATTACTTGGTATGTGTAGCCTTTGTCTTTGTCTAGCTGAGGCACCACAGCACGGCAGTGACAACGCGCTTTTCCGGGACACTCTCTACACTGAGGAACCGCCTTCTTAGCTACCACATTGCCACTGGGATCTTTCACAAGAACTGTGTAGCCATTGCCGGCGTTCTACAATTGGTATACTTAATGTTTGACTGCAAGGCAATGAAAAGCTCGCTTACTTTGTCTCTCGGCCAGCTAATCGGTCGAGGTCCTTTGCCGCCAGTGCCCGTTGGCTTCTTGCCTGCTACGAACGTTCCCTTGTCCACCTCTTTGGAACTGCCGTCAGGGTAAATGGCCTTGACAAGGTATTTGTACGGCTTGCCATACTCCAAGTCTTTGAAACGGTGTCCGCAGGTGGCTCCTCTTTTCACCGAGCCTTTGCTAGCTCGCCTAGAGGAAGTATCGTCTATCAGCGTCACTCTACCCTTCGGACATTGGCCCACTGTGGCCTGTTGAACTATTTGGCCGGTGTCTGCATCTATGGCCGTTACCTCGTACTTCCTGGCTTCCTGAAACTCACCTACAGGTTTACTGTGAGTACGTTGTAGAATTGGTTTATACGTACGTCATCTCGAGGCCACTTCACTCTATGATTGACCAGCTGCTTTTTTGGCGGTACTAGACGTCCTCTGATGAATGGGTTCTTGCGTGGCTTCCGAGTCACGGCATAGGTGTAGTTTTTCCCCTTGTCTAACTCAGGAAACACAGCGCTGCATGTGCAGTCCACTTTGCCGGGACACTGCGCGCACTGAGGTACAGGCTTGGTGGTGACATGATTACCGTTCGGGTCCTTCACAACTACTTCGTAGCCGTCTTTTGCATTCTGAAAACATATGCAACAGCGCTGTAACAGTTGCAACTAAATACATACCTCATCTCTTGGAAATTCGATGGTATAATCCTTTGATTTGTCTTTGCATCCTTTGCACCCTTTGCATGGCGGAGGTTCTCTCTTTGTTGCGTTCGGCACGCCACCCACAATTTTACCGGCGTCAATGACTCGCTCAGGTTTGCCTCCTGCACCACCACTGGTAATCGTTTGCACGTCGTATGTGTAAACGATGCCGTAAAGCAATTCAGTGAAAGTCTTGCTGCACTGTGGACTGGTTGCACTGCACTGAGGCACGTAATCACCACTGATTTTTGAGCCTGTACTCTGGTCATACGCAGCTACTGCATAGCCTTGAGCTGCCTGAACAAAAAATAACTTGCAGTACACATGCACACTGGCCTACGCACCTCATCTCTTGGCCACTTGTGAGTGTGTTCAGCGGTCTGAGAAGTTGGAGGAACCAGTTGGCCAGATATCAATGGCTTTGGCTTGGGCTTTGTGTTGGCAGACACTGAATAGTTGGCGGTCTGACCGACCGGCACATTTGGAATGAATCCACTGCAGTGACACACTGGTTTCTTGCCGCACTCTTTGCACTGCTCGAATGGATATCTCTGCCTGTTCTTGTCTGGATATACTACTTCAACTGTGTAACCACCTGTACTAGGGACGTCCTGAAATTTCACATGTGTGGGCTACAGCCTAGTTCATGTACGTAACTACACATACAGGGACTCGTGGCCACCGAATTGGGCGAACAGCAGTGCCGGGCTTTGATGGGATTTGTCTTGGAGGATACAAGGTGCCAGTACTGACAGACACTTGGTTTCCATCCTTGTCCACAGACTGCACGTCAAAGTCGTACTTTCTTCCTTTCTCAAGGTCTTCTATCACTGTTTGACACTTGCACTTGGACGCGGTTTTCCCACAGTCGGTGCATTGGTCAACCACTTTCTTTTTCTTTTGCCCAGTTTTTGTGTCTGTGGCTGTCACTTGGTACTTGATGGCATTCTGTAAACAAACTACGAAGTCAAAGTCTGACAAGCAACACAACTCACCGGATCTCTGGGCCAATTCAAATGCTGATTTATCAGTGCAGTTCCCGGAGGCACAAGCACCCCTTCTTCAATCGGTCTTTTCTGGTTGTCTTTCGTGATTGCCGTCACAGTGTAGGGGTATTTCTTGTTTTTTTCGAGACCTTTCAACTCCAATTCACACCTGCACTTAGGGGGCAGGGACTTTGTGCATAATTTGCAGTCTGATTGTGGAACTTGTATAGTGCTAGCTGTTTTTCCAGTGTCAGGATCTGTCACTTGCACCAGATACTTGATGACATTCTGCAAAATAGTGCTTCTACACAATGTTTCACGCACCTTAAAATTTAATTACCGGGTTCTTTCTCCACCCGATCACTTGACTGAACGGCTGTTTAGGCTTTACAGAATCTGGTAACTTTGGTTCCGTTCCCGGAATGATGGTTCCGGCGTCGATCACTTTAGGCGGTTTCGGACTGGGATACTGTGCGGTGGCTTTGTACTCGTACTGTTTGCCTTTGATCAAATTCGGGACTGTGTATTTGCACACACAAGCCTCGTTTCTGCACTGGTTGGCCTGGCACTGCCCTATTCTGCGCGAGTGAACTATGTCCTTATCCACTGGATCTGTCACTACCACCTGATATGCAATGGCGTTCTGCAAAGCTTACAGTCAATCGTCCAGCATTGCATGATCAGTGCTCAATCTTACCGGCTGTCTCACAAAATAGATGTCACGATCAGCTCTTTCTGGATTAGCAATCGCCACAATTGGGGCAGAGGTTGGCTGCTGAGGTCGACTTCCACTGGGATAAATTACGGCCACGGCCGGTTTGTACAGTTGTCCCTCATCTAGGTTGGGCACAACAACTCTGCAGGTGCATTTAGTTCCACAGTTTCCAGTCTTTCCACACTGTGGTATTTTTTGGTAATGCACAAGCGTATTGCTTGGATCAGTGACGCTCAGCTGGTAGGCATGGGCACCCTGAGCATTGCGACTTTGCACAACAAAATAAAACAGAGGAAAAATAGCGTACTGGATCTCTTGGTATGTCAAAGACTTGAGCCAGAGTTGCAGGAGGACGCGTTCCAATCACTGTAGTTCCAACCAGAGGTTTTATCTGTTTGTTGCTGTTGTCAGGAAAAACTGCTGTAATCTGTGGTTTCAGCACTGTCCCTTCGGTCTGTCCAGAGAGCAGCAGTTTGCAATTTGGATAGATGTGAGAACACTGGGGCACTTGTTGCGGTCCGTGAGTTCGTTTGTTAGAGCCGGGTTCAACTGCAGTAACGACATAACCAACAGCTCCCTGGAATGGTTTTTGTCTAGATCCACAGTCAAATACATTGATCTGAATTATACCGGAGCTCTGGGCCATTCAATAACTTGTACGTCAGGATATTTTGGAGGTCTGGGGTAACCAGCAAAGAATCCGGATGGCGAGGGCTCTTGTTCTTTCTTCGGTCCGTTTTCATGCACCACAAGCACTTGGGGTCTGTACTCCTTGCCCTGAATAAGTCCAGGCACCAGAACTTTGCACTGACACTTGGAGCCCGATTTGCATCCTTTCTCAGAACATTGTGGTACTTTGACTGGCTTGCTCACAGGTTTCCCAGTCACTGGGTCTATCACCGTCACAATGTAAGCCGGCGGATTCTTCGATGCACCCTGCGGATAGATTTTGTCCAATGCAATAACTGGTTAAGAGCTTACAGGTTCTCTGTTGAAGGTGACTAGATGATCAACGAGCTGTCCGGAGACAGGAGCTGAACCAGTGGCAGTGAACGGTGGTGGTTTAGTTGTGGGAGTTCTGATTCGACCGTTCGGTCGTATGACATTTATCTCAGGAATGTACTGAGTGCCTGACTGCAATTGAGGCACCACAATCGTGCATTTGCCAGACTGACTTTGCGGGCACTGAGGCACATCCTTGGGTCCGAATACGGGCGTCTTTGTCTTGCCGTCGCGTATTGTCACTTGGTAACCTGGATTTGTGCCTGCGTTCTGAAAACCTCTCTGGATACGTTCACACAAAAGCACAAAAACTCATTCTACCGGATCTCTTGGAAACTGGAGAGGCCAATCGACGAGGATGGGTTTGGATGGAGAAGGAGGGGGTTGAGGTTGAACATTAGTTGGAACTGTGACCTCGCCTTGCGAAATAACTTTATCAGGGGTGGGAGAGCGGTAATGAGCAATGACGTTGAACTCCAACGGGCCTGATGGCACTCTGCTCAGTGTGGTTGAGCAGATCAGTCCTGAGCACTTCCCACGATACTCCACCTGCTGCCAGTTGCCACTGCGAGCTGGTCGGTGCTTAATTGAGTATCCGGTAGCCAACTGAAGTATTCAAAAATTGTGAGTAAAATCTGAACCGATTAGAGAACAACTCACAGGATCGGCGGTCCACGAAAATAGTTGGTCGTAAAGAACCTCAGAAGGAAGTTGAGAGGGAAGTGGGGGCACTTGCTCTTTCACGTGAGTTAATACCTCGAAGTCGGCAGTGCCAGACGGCACGTTGGGGAATTCAACTCTACACATTTTTGCCTTGCATTGCTCAGACGTAAGTTTTTCTGTTTGTATCACCCCTCCTCCTTTATCTCGTGCTCTTATTTCGTAGTACTCAGCGTCCTAAAACAGTTGGTAGTCTTTTGTTAGCGCTGAACAACTACTGCGCAATGTCTCACAGGATCGCGAGGAAATTCTACCACACTGGGCGTAGGTTTAAAAGGAACTGAAGGTTGTTTAATGAAGTTAGTTGGTCTTCTTATCGGTTGAGCTATGTCGATGGGAATGTCCTTTGTGCTGTGACCGATGACTTTGAACTGCACGGTGCCTTGTGGAAACTCCGGAAAACCGACGCTGCATGTTTTCTTGCCTTCACACTGGCTGTCCAGAATATACTGTGTTCTTTTCAATTGACCAGTACTCTTGTTTACAGCTTGCACTTCATAGTATCCAACGTTCTGCAACATGCGCACTGATCGTTTGTATGAACTCAGCCATTGCACAAACCGAAGTTTCAGTAATGGCTATGTACATAACGCAAAACTTCAGCTTCAGCGTAATGGATAGGCACTGTGCAGAGATTGAGGAATGTACTTCAGACTTATCTGAGAAAGGTCTCCTTAAAGCCGCCACTAGAAACACTACTCAGCGAAATTAGTATGCTTTCACAGAAAGTTGCACAATCAACCGCTTTGATTGAAAAAAACATGTGCAAAGGATTTTCAAAATAATGCGTATGTAATATCATGGCGTACGCAGGATTTTGTAACGGGTCTACAAATTTCGCTGTGAGAGCGAACCCAACCCGGGCTAGAAATTTCTGAAGAAGTATCCTTCGAAAACGCACTACTAAAAGCTTGAAGTAGTACAGTAGATAGTGCCGAACCCATCTAAAATGAAACTCACACAGTGGCGTACCCAGGATTTTTGAAAGGAGGTGTTAAATTTTCAAGTTGCCTGGTTGGTTGGGACAGAGCGTGAAAATTTTGCAAAATTAGCCTTCAAAAAGGAAACACATATAAAGGTATTCTGAGCGTCCTGACCTGCACGCACGGTCCATTTTACAACCAGTGTTGCCAGGTCTGCTGACCAAAAAAACCAAAACTCAGAGAAAAAATTCCCCAGAATCCCCCAGAATTTTCAGAATACCCCCAAAAATCCTCCAGATTTAAAATGTACATTTAGAGCTGATGGAAGCTGAATTTCACATTGCAGCATAAGCTAGATAGAGTGAGAAACAGAAAGAATGGAATTATTAAACCTACAACTAAATTGTAAATTTAAATTCTTCAACAAATCACTCAAATTACGATCAGATCAGGCATCAGACAGCAAGAAAACTGCAGAATTATGATGAAATTTTCTAAAACTTTGTTTAAAGTTATGACACGGTTTTAGTTTACTTCACGTTGATTCTAATATACATTTTTATATAATGCCGCGTATCCACTCAATATTTCTAATTTTTTTACTGTTGCAAAAGAATTTCTAACGTTGAGTTTTGAAAGCTCCTCATAAAAGTTCTTCAGAATACAGAATGTCAAACCTAGATTTTTTGGTCGACAATGGATGACATTACATTTTTTAAACAATGCGTCATCCATTGAATCAATTTAAATTCATCACGGGTAAAAAATAGAAAATAACATTCGATCATTAATCGAGTCTGCAGAAGAAAATTCTCAAAAATCCCCAAACCCCCAAAAAATCCCCTAAATTTTAGCAAATTACCCCAAAATACCCCTAACCCCCAAAAAATTTGCAAATCCCCCAGATTTGTACCCACAACCCCCAGATGAAATTTTCACCCTCAAATGGTGGCAAAATAACCCCAGATTTGGGGGTAAAACCCCAACCTGGCAACTCTGTTTGCAACCCCTGATATCGCCATCTCGGACGCTGTGCCCTTCTTTTACTGCCAAGCCACTCCTAGCCATGCTGTTGGGTGCCAGTCACTAAGAGAGTGCCTGGCGTTGTGACGTCATGGTGCTGTCAGCTCCCAACGACCGCCCCGCCAGTGGCACTAAACCGGTATAGGCCTTATTGCTGGGTTCTCAGGCAGCCCCTGACGTCGTTGATCTTCTTTTCCTCCAACACAAGCATGCTTTGGGAAGGGAAGCGGCTTTCGGTGCAACGGCAGATCCAGTCGGTTCCCATTTACCTACTCGCTGTAACCAGCTTTTGGTGATCTGGGTGGGGCTTTGTGCCGTCGACCAACTCTTTGCGGCAAGAAACTTGGGAGCGCCGAGAGGATGAACGCATGACGTCGCGCAGTGGCTTTGCGGCCTAAACCACTACACCAACTGTGCCGGCACACACAGGTCATAATTTATTCGTTTCCCTTATTTTTGTCTAGTTTTCCTTCTACGTACCTCCACCACAAAGGGGGTGTACCCGCTCTACACCGCCTGGATACGCTACTAAACTCACAGGCTTTCGATCAAACGTCGCCACGCTTGCTTGTGGTTGCGTTCCAGAACCGCTTGGCACTTCAGGGACGGATACAGCAGGTCGGGGCTGAACCTGCTGACCAGGTATAAAGGTGTTGATTGGCTTGCTGGGTCTGCCTGGCCTCTGAGGTGGTCCAGGACGCCTGTTCGATGGCCCACCACTTGCTTGCGGCGAAGAGGGAGCAGTACTCGGCTGGTTGACCGAAGTGCTCTGAATGGGCAGACCGCCAAAATAAGCAGTGATCTTGAAGTTGGCGGTGCCGTACGGCACGCTTGCAAATGCCACCGAACAGTACTCAGTTTGACACTGGCGAACGCGTTTCGACTTCTTCACTGCGTTGGTTTTTTGGTCTACTGCGTCGACCGTGTAGTAATCAGCTCTCTGCAAATAAAGAAACACTCGCAAAAAATTTACGCAGCATTGCTTTCTTACAGGAATTCGCTTGAACTGAATAGTACTGGGTTGGCTTTGCTGCACGACATTATTCACTGGCAATACACCAGAACTGGGCACCCTGCCCGCACCACCTGATGATGGTACAAACGACGGCAAAGTAGTTATTTGGCCAGTGCCTGGTATCACGATTCTCGGATAGTATTGGGTGCCACTTTGCAGACCACTCAGCTGAACTGAACACATATTCGTAGAACCACACGCCGTTGCAGTGTTGCCGACACCAGTGACTGGGTAGAACTGGTTGCCATTCTCTGGTTTCACCTCCAGTTTGAATCTGTCTCCAGTCTAAAGTTGCGGTACTCATAGCTAAGTGGACCGTTTAACATTAGCAAGATTACCGGTCTTGCAAACTGTAGCACGTGGGACCCAGTTGCTGGCTGTTGCTGAGCATTGTAGGGCAGCTGGGAACCCGACTGCATCGTCACTTTGATTTGATGATTAGCAGCTACTTTGGCAGGCAGCTTATAGCTGCATCGGCCGTTTGAGCAGGTTGATGCCGGTTGCTTAGGATACTCGACACACTGACCCGTTAATTGGTTGCAGTCTGACACTTGGTAACTTGTCATTCCCTACAGAACATAGTATGTTGCACAGCACAGTGTAACCAAGTTCTACTTGTTGAATATTGAACTTGACTCGATCTCCATCAATCATTATTTGTTGGTTGCCAGTATTTTGCTGACTGCTTTGTCCAGTGCTAACACCTGCGCCAGGTTGTCTGGCTGCGGTGTGGTGAAATTCACCGGAATGAATTAATCTGTACTCGTATTGTTTGCCCGTTTTCAGACCATTCAGGGTTATAGTGCACATCATTCCACCTTGTGCATCCTTTGGACAATTGTTGACGTTTAGATTTTGCAAGTTCACCTGTATCCATTGGGAACTTCCTTTCTCCCGTATCTCCAAACCGTACTGAGTAGCGCCCTAAATGCAAGTGAACCCTAACTTGATTACTCTAATACGCAGCTTTCAATGAACCTTGTTTGTAACTGCTATATACAATGTACCTATATAATTCAAATGTAACACATCGTCTACATACAGTACGTATGTATCACTACTACGAAGAAAACGGCGGGATACAAAAACCAAAACATCTCTACCGCAGGGAATCTGACAGTCATCTTCCGTGAACTTGTAATCGACCGCATCGCAGGCATCTGTCCGTAGCTTTGGTATCCCTGGCCAGAACTCATTGATTGAAAACCACTCTGCAATTTGCACAGCGGTCACGTTCATTTGTTTACTTAACGATGTACCGTTACCCGGCTAGCCTGCTGTATCGGTAGAGAGTTAAATTTCTTGTACTGAGCCTTTGGTGTCAGAATCGGCCCTAAATCAATTGGCAAATACAAATTTACGTACGTACAGTAGTTCTTTGCTGATCTACGTATTACTGGTAGACCTGTCGGTTGAAAGACTAGTCAGAACCAAACTAAACGTACCAAATAACAGAAGCAGCCCGCATAGAACGGGTAACTTCATGGTGGGCAGTCTTAGGAGAAGTAAAATTATAAACAGAACGTGGTCTAAAGGCTTCCGTCTTTATAGTTTAGCCTGCAACCCACCCAAAATCTGTCACCGTCTGCAAAAGGGGCATTTAATGGCTCCCTTTATGCCACTTGAAACGCACCGAAAGCTGCCTACAGTCCAGCTGATGCCGAGCCCATCGGTCTCTTGAGTCCGTGAACGATTCGTATTGAGATACTGAATAAGGTTTCGTATTATAGGGACAAGGACAACATAGGCAGGGATGCCGACCAAATTCAATGAATTTGATATGGCATGGTATAGTATAGTAAGCCTTTGAAAATTATGCTGAAGCTGAATCCACCTTTCTTGTGTTTTTCGAATCAAAAACATGCAGAAAGCATTGGGAATATATTTTGACGCATTTGAAAAGTGTTACAAATATAGCAAACAAGCTAGTACTAAATTATAACGCCTTACCAAAATAATAATTCTAGTACTAAAATTATCAGGTGAAGGCGTTTGATTTTTATATGGTATGGTACAGTATAAAAAGAGCGTTTTTGAATTTGGTTTGGTATGGTACTAACTAACTAGTACAATTTTGGTATGGTAGGCATCCCTGAACATAGGTAACATTGTACGTACTAACCGACGTTTAATGTACATACTGTATGTACTCATAAGTGGACTTTCGGCGCTACTCCCCCGCATAAAAGGCAGACAATACCCGCACACCATAATGCTTACCTAGCGTATGAAGGTAAAACCTCTTGCCTTCAGAACTCTGTATTTATGTTCTATGCAAACTTTTTTTGGCAAAAGGGGCCGTCCATAAACTACAACGTTCAAAATTCCAAAACTTTGCACCCCCACCCCCCCTCCGACGTTCAGCGACGTTTTCGTCATGACCCCCCCTAAAATACCCCGTTTGGGTTGCAACCCCCCCCCCCCCCCCCCGAAATAAAATTTACGTTCAGAATCTGCAGCTGCTTCTGACTGCATAAATGCAATGGTACAATAGAGAAATCTGTGCACATATTTAGTAACAGTCAGCACCACAACAAATCTTGTAAGAGCAGTACTAGGCAGCAATCCACTTGTGCATGTGGGGAAACAATGATTCATTGAAATATCTCAAAAATATTTCGAGATTCATGCAGTACTTCCTGAGTCAAGATGTGCATCGGTTCCTCAGCAGCATCAGAGGGCACCGACAAGTCTGATGAATCCAAGTCAGACTCAGAATCAATTTCTATCTCAACAGAAACTTTCGTTCGGTTGTGTAAAGCAGCTTTATGACGCCCGACAGCTTTGATCGAAGGGAAATACAGTCCACACGTCGGACAGATTCGCTTTCAATTTTAGAAATCACGCTAACATACTGTAGCATGAGGTGATGCTGTAAAACTATAAAATGTGTCAAAAACGTTTGACTTTCTATCCTTTCTTGTTTGTTCTGCAATCGTTAAATCTTGCCAAAAAAGGCCAGAAATACGTCAACGTTTTGCCTCAACCCCCCACCCCCCCCCCTGCGACGTTCAGCGACGTTTTTCGGAGTACCCCCACCCCCCCCCTCTATGAACGTCGTAGTTTATGGACGGCCCCAAAGCAGAATGAAAAAATAGCAAAAAATCTCAGAATAATAATTAACTAATATCATGGGTTTCTCGACATATTTCAGTCAGGCACTTAACGCGGTTTATGGTACCGACACCATATGGTGCCACTAGCCTAGGTACCGGTACCAAAAATGCCGATTCTACCTTACCTATGCTTAACACGTAAAACTTGCGCAAGTTTCCGGGATCTTCGAAAAAATGGCTCAAGCGAAAGAGTATCAATGTGTCTTTAATTCCCCCGGGGGCATCTTTTGAGATTTTAACTTTTATTTTTCACCAACGCTGATTTCTCGCACATTTTAGCCAAAAACGCCCGGAGTTCAGCGTATACCTTGGCGATTTTGTATGAATAGTTAAAATAATCAAAACATTAATTGTGAAAAAAGAACCCGCTCTCCTAACCGTATTTTTTTTAAAAAAGATTATTTTGACACCAGCAGCAACAGGGCAGCGTGGTGAAAACGTGCGAAGAAAATTTGTCACTCGGCGCGGCGTCAAATCGGCCGCCGTTGCCGGTCAAGAAATGGTCAAAAGGCTACTCGGAAAAATCGAAGGGGCGGAGTGGAAAAATCGTCAAACGGAGAAGGTCCAAATCCCATTGGTCTGGCCCTATCGGTCTGATCAGACCGCTCCCCTCTTAGGCGTATGCATGCATGGAAAAATGGTTCCACCGTAAAAATTCGCAAATTTTGGAGTGGTCCTGTCGAATTGTGGGGGCGCGGCCAATTCTTTGGGTAGGCGGCTCTGTTCATACGAAGCAATAGTGCTAATAACTTCTGCCTGTGGGGTCAGCAGAAGGTGGGTCCTGGCCCAATTTGGTGTGAGCAAACCCCAGAGCGTCGACTCGTATAACAGATATAATAATATCGCTGTCGAGAAATCGGTGACTGTTAGTTTACGTAGGTACGCAGTGTTAACAGGAATCGAAACTTAACAAATTATCGAATAGGGGCTTAACGGTAGAGCCATTCTACGTGCTAGTGAACTTCATCAAAAAGCCACTATCTCATTTACTTTCAAACTTGTTTTCTCACAGTTGGTTGAACTGTTTGCTTCACAAAAAACAACTGCAAACAGAAAGAGTCGATAATGTCTTGGTGATAACGGAACGGATTGATTGACCTCGGTAAACTGCATAATCACAACTAATCTAAATCGATACTTTTATTTAATGACCAAACTGCTTTTGACTAATTACTATCGAATTATTGCATACATTAATCGTACCATCGGCGACGTAACACGCAGAAGTTCCTAGCACAACAAATCGATTACACATGAAACAGTCGTACAGAGCGATCGATCAATCGTATCGTTCGTACCTAAAAATCGTAGCAAACTGACATTTACATACCACAGCTAACGTCCATTCGTAAGAAGAGAGAAGTTAATGGCTTGAGCATACTTTGTACACGTAAAATACGCAAACAAGCAAAGAGCACACCATTTTTAGGGTTTTCAGATCACTGGAATAACAACAGCAGTATAAGAACATGCCAAAGACGAAAGACTGACAACCTCCGAATGGAATGGACTTTTGGCGGGAATTCAAAAGTGCCGCAACATTCGGCAGAGCGGTTGTTTCGTTCAATTAGTACCAATTCTCGTCAGTTTTGGGCAGTGACTCCAAGCAATGCATAGAACGTACCATTGTTCGTCAGACAGACACACGTTAAAAGAAGAGTATATACAGACAAATCGGAGTGCGAACGCCCTCGAACGAATACACAACAACAACTGCTACTTACAACACATTCTACGGGCAGCTCTGTACTACACAATCAACTGACTCTATATGCAAGCACGCTCCACTCTTACCGACCGGCTGAGCCCGTATCGTATCAGAACAATGCGAGACCAAGAAAAACGGGAATGCAAACGAGATGGAATCGTTCTTGAGTGCGCTAAACTCCGGAAAAGAGCGCCGTAAATCTGCTCAACAAGTCCAAGACCAGACTCTGAAACCGAATCAGCTTTAGACACTTCATATCAATATGACACATACACGCAACAGATCACGGAGAAGGTCGATATCACCCCTACCCACAAATTTTTGTGTTTTTCAAGCTATAGATCATCTATAGACAATCTAACAGCGTTTTTGTTTTAGACTTTTCGGGGCTTGCTGTTGCTGTAACTTTCTGTCCTTTCAGACTTGGAGTAGCCAACTGCTATAGAGCAGGAAGAGACACAAGCTCAGACAGACAGACTCCTTAACAAGCCGGAGGCCGGCGAAACGACCCAAGACCCCACTCCAGATTTTTCCAGCCCATGTTGAGCGTTTCCTTTGGTACTCTGTCCCCACCCCACGGAATTTAGGGTCAGTCCTCCCAGTACGCTTCGGCGTTCGACCTGCTACACACACATAAAACTAACCGCGTCGATTCCGAGCAACTCGTAGATGAGCTGGTGGACGTTTTGCGTTTCCTGTGGACATTGTCTCATGGTGGCCGCCACGACACACAGGGAAGCTTGTATGGAGGGAGGCAAGAGCGCCAGTTTGTATTCTGAAAAGAAACTCCCCTTTAGCAGTGCGCATGCAAATCGGTTGGAGAGCGAGGTAGGTAACCCAAGCTGTATGCGTCAGTTTTGGTGGATTTAAATTTGGGCTAGTAAACGGTGTCAGGCCGTGCACGTGTGTGCCACCATGCATCACTAATGACTAAGTTTTAGTGCGCAGACCAGATGACACCGACGCCGTGACCCCAACCTAACCGGAAAGACATCAGCTTGTCAGCGACGTGACCCGAAGCCACCTCTTCACTCTCAGATGGCTTGTCTTAAGTCAGTTGATTGCTGCCATAATTATTTGCGCCAAAATGGGCCCAAGAGGTGGTGGTCACTACTCTTTGATATGCCGACAGGAAGATATGATCGCCCACGCGTACTTACAACCTTACAACTGCCTACTTTGTACTATCTCCTCAGGTTACACAGACCCGGTGACGGTTGTATGCGCACACAACTAACCACCGTCTGCTTGCTGTTCTGGATCCACAACGCTTGAAAGCCAATGTGCACCAGTAGGGGACAGACACAGCATGCTTTGAGATGATTAACCGAGCCAGCTCATAAACGGCACTGAAGGAAGAAATAAATTCTCGTAAGCACCCCTACTTGCTTGTTTTCACGTTTGATGCCAAGCCCATTGGAGATTAGAGTTTGATCGTCTTAGAGCACACCCACATCGCATGGCAGCTAGTTATCTGCTGTTTGCGAAGGGAAGGTAGGGGGGTGTGTCATAGGTATCTGCCGATGGCGAAGCCTCTGATCAATTGGCAAGTCTCAAAGGCATTGCCGAACAAAGACAAACCCCCGCAAAGTTGTTTTCGTGTCCGCTTTCTCAGCCCATTTGCCATTTGCCCAGCAGACCTTTCCATTATTTGCGGCCACCCAAGCCCACCGGTTATGCAACTTTGCGCTTGTTTTGCAGATCGGCACCAGACCCGCTGGAGACACGGCACCTCAGCAAGCACACAATTAGAGTCCGATGCGACGTCATCCGTCAAAAGAAGACGACAGACAGACAGAGAGAAAGAAAGAGACGACCAGCTGTCCGACCCCCACCCAAGAGTCGACTTTATTTTGGTGCAACGCCAACGGCCGGATGGAGGCACGCGCTGAGTTTATGTTCGGACGCAGATGGCACATGACCGTATTAGGACATATTGCACAGATAAGACAGATTAGTGGGCTGGGTGCGCCAAACTGCGGCACCCAACTGGTCGCCACTCCAACAGACTACAGTCACCCAATTTCAGCAAGCCATCAGACCGCAGTTCATCTGTTTTCTCTGCTTTATTGCAGTTGACAGTGCCTAATCGAAGGTATATGAGCAATTGTTCTGCGGCGGCAACTGCTCTGTGAACCTGTGCCTTGTGTCTGAGTGAAGCAGGCAGACAAGCGGCTTGCTTTGTCGCCAAGGGGAGTCATTTTTACGGCCGCAGAAGAACCCCGAGAGCAAGTGTTTCTTGCAAGCCAATTGTTGATGTTCGACCGACTTGACTCTGCTCGGCAGCACCTGCCACGAGTCCAGTAATTAATCAACGGCAAACAAACGCCAAAAAGCCAGGTGACAACGAGTCGGGTCAAGGGTCATCAGATGGAACGGACGTCGATCAACAGTTTTCGATAAACCGATTCCACTAGCACCCCTGGGCCCGGAGGAGTGCCGGCTTCACAGTTGACTTAAACTGATCTGACCCCCACCGAGGGGTATCACTGTAATTGGTTGTTGCGCAAACAGCAACGCACACCCCGAATAGCACTTAATGCAGAGAACGTAGCAATCTGCCTGTGAAATCTAGAGTTCTTTCTCGGTGAATAATCGACAGGCAAACATTCACGGCGTCAAGTTTCCGCTGTGCGATGATTAACTGAGATCGGAACAAGATAGAGTAACTACGGGTTTGGTTTTTCCAGTGGACTATGCGCTAATCACGTGTTTAGGTGGGCATTTTGAGGCTGAAACCCGTGAGAACAGGTCCTATCTCGGACTTAAATGGTCAGAATTTCTTTAAAGCCAAGGTCGACACGACATTGACATTGAAAGGAGGCAAACAAACGCAGCATTCGCCGATTCCCCTGAGTGCGTTTAGGACGGAAATCGTGCGGCAAAAAGTGAGCCCAGAGGAACCTCTACAGAGGGCACGACCCCATCCAAAATGCACTTGGAGGAATCACGGCAGAGTTGTCGCGGCTGCAACGACGCGTACACATCTGGCAGGCGCCAAGTTCGATGGCGATCTGTCTGTCCCGAAAAGGCGACACTTTTTCAGCGAGTCACCGCCGTATCGCAAGTTTTTAGAAGGCGCGCGGGCCGCTGTTGTTGCAAAGAACCGCCAGAAGCCAGTTTTTGTGGAGCAGCCAGACACTGCGCCGGTGCGGACACTAGATCTGCTGTCCAGATACCGCCGGCACGTGTCCTGCGGCAGCCTCGGTCGCACTTTTTCTGTCCCGTCGACATGTGCGGCTCCCTCGGAGGTCCAACCCGCCGGAAACAGCCCTTCACTGGAGCCTATGAGTGATGAGCGCTCTCAATTTTAAAGCTGTAAAAAAGCGGACAATTTGAAGTGTTTTTCGCAGCCAAGACGCGCGTGGGGCCGACTGCAATAAAAAGTAATATACGGGCAAAAGAATGCTCCCCACATCACACAAGTATGTGGCCATTCTCACGCCCAAAAAAACCGACACTTGGACCTGTCGTGGCCCGTAAAAACCGGAGGGATTAGCACGCATTAGGTGCGCGCTGCTACAAATCACCGGAAGCCAACGGCAAACTTCTCCTCACCTCTACAGAGCGCCTGCACCATTGCCCGACAGTCGCACAGCAACGCTTGACGGCTCGAACTGCTGAGTTGCAGTCGCAGAAGGAGACGGTCGAAAAAGTCAAAGGCGGTCGGAAGGGCCACATCCCACTCCAACTTGCTCAGCAGCAGCAGTTCCCAACTCTGTAAAAGCGAAGCCGTCACTGACTGTCTGCCAAACCTGGCTAAGCTCATTCAATTCACCATTAGCTCGCTGACTGAGACGCTGTTGTCGGTGTAGACTGACAGTTTGCTACCGCTCAGAGCTTCCGGCATCTTCACTTTGCACGCAACCAATAGACAGGCTGTGGCTACTGCTTGCAATTGCGTCGTATAAATATCTACAATGCTGAGGAACTGGTCCAGCAGAACCACCGACAGGGGAAACACTTCGGCGTCGACGTTCTCTTCTGTACACACCTAAACACGCATCGGTTTAGAACCATACATGGACTGGGGCTCCTCGCTAGCCGATACTACCCCTCGGTCGTCCAAACCCCTAGACGAAAATTTTAGCGCTTTTTCAAGCAAAATGGGCAATGTAAAGCGATGTTTAACTTTGTTTGGGCCCCCGAGACGACCTCAGACCCTTCCAGATTTACCCGTCCCATGTATGTTTAGAACAGCTCAAGAATCGGTGCAAATTAGTTTCTTTTTCGAAAAACTACTGTACTTTACGTGACTGAATTCGTATAGCCATTGGTGCAAGGCAAGTTGGAATCTACTGTACGCAGTAACAGCAGAGACAAGTCGGGAAGGTGGTTTGAAACGTAGGCGCCGTTTACTTACGTCTTGCATCCATTCGGTCACCACGTCTCTCATGTGTGGCTGAATCTGGTGTTGTACACAAAGGAAATAGTCTTTGCCCTGCGTCCTCCTCAGTACCAGTTCTTCTCTGGTCATCAGGTTGCATAGATTAGCTTCGTCGTTCAACAGTTTCCGGTCGACTAGCGGAGGCACAAAGTCGCGAGAGGTCACGTCCAGAGGGCCGCTGGAGGGCTGTCGGTCGACTTGGTGCTGCTGCAGAGGGAGCACATGTCGTTTTGACTCTCGGGAAGAGGGGGTAACTTGTTCCGGCTCAGAGGTAGAGGGGGGCGTGAGCAGAGAGAAGCGCTCGTCGGTACGCAGACCGGCGATGGTCCAGGGTTCGGGGTTGCAGTTGGTGGCGAGCACGGCGGTCATGTCTGCAAAGAGAAGCGATCAGTAGCAACCGACCGCGCACGACAGCCGAGACACTCAACAGCTGTTTCATCAGCCGGCGCCGCTCATTGACAAGCGCCGCGGCCACGCCCCCTCTGCGCTGGTTGGTCCGATTGAATAGTAGTGGCCAGAAAAAATGAGCGGGTCAGAGTCTGGCGCCCGTTCAGTGATTGGCGGAATTGAAGAGCTTATACGGGTGATAATCAGTGATAACGGATAGAAGGGCTTTTTGTCGATTCAGCCCAAGCGAGGTGGCACTCCCAGCTTTGCTTTGTGGCGTCTGATGTCTACAGCAGTGTGCGCATTCAAACAGATAAAAAGTTTTTGTGCATTACTAAACTCTAGAAGCGGCGCGAGCTGCACGTAGAGAGCGAGCAGGCGGGCGCTTGAGAGAAGCCAAAAACAAGTTTTGTGCGCATGTCTCATTTGTAGTGAGCGGTGGCCGGTGGAATGCAAGCTAGCGCAGGCAAGGCAAGGTCTAGACAAAATAGCACAGCACCTATTCATCTATGGATGCCAATCTAGAACTTTGCCGAGGCGGTACTCTTACAGGCGGCTTCCCACAAGCAAAGAAATATGACAAAAACCTATTTCGTGCTCCTGCCGTGAAAATAATAGCACCGCGCTCCATGCATCACCCGTGTTCTATGTATTCCCGGAGCAAATTAGCCCTACTTACAGCCACCTCGCTACGGCGCTAATTAGCTACAGTAAGCCCGACTAGCAGACACGGAAGATGCGCGAAAGGCTAGGCCAACAAGCTGAACTTGCAACAAATAGAGCGTGCCGCTGCCAAGCGCAAGACACGCGCTGACGTTAAAGAAGTGCAAAATTGCTTTTCTTATCGACGGATCACCCAGACGGACTGGCGCAAAAGCCCGGTAGAAAGTAAACAATCATGTCCTGCGCCAAAACAATGCCAAAAACTCTTTCTCAACTTTGATTTTTTATGGTGTTGTGCTGGTGCACCTCTTTTCAGATGCAACTAGGAAAAATCGACCTAACCTTCTATGAGTAAATTTGTCAGCTCTTATTGTTTAACTTTTCAAAATTTGCTTAAAAGCCTGCTAAAATAAATTGCCCATGTTCTTCAAACCGTTTTTCGTTTGTCTTCTAAGCTGTACAGAACTTATGTATGTAACTTTTGAACGTAAAAGTATTTTGAGTAAAAGTATAGCTAGTAGGTCATGGGCACTTAGTTGCATGACTCAAAATTACGATCGGAAGCAGATTGTGGTCTTATCGCCGATTTGCAGTTGTGGCCTAACTCTATGCCGGTTGATGGTCGTTAGATTAGACGCTCGGTCGCACACCCACGTCCGAGTGCGTTTAGTGATTGTCTTTGTTGGGTAATGTGAGAAAGTGTCCAGAACTGGCAAGTGCGTCCGGGGGGCAGACGGGTGGCGCCGGGGCGTTTTGTCCCAACAGAAGACTCCGCTCTTTGATAAGCGATCTACCGCCCGTGCCGATCAGATCTCATTAAAACATTCTCCACCATATTAGTTTTAGTGCGCAAATTGTCGCAGCCGCTGCAGAAGGCCGATTAACCAGTTTGTTTTAAAGGTTTCCGATGCGAAGTACGGAACAGAACCAGTCGCGAATGCTTCGCCATTGACTCACTGACCTTGTTTCGGTTGGCCCGTCCGTCCGACTGACTGACATGATCGGCGTAAAATGATCGAGTAATGGATCGGCTGGATCGCGAAAGCAGCCCGGCCCTATTTAGCCAGTAATTACTACATTTATTACACAACTGCCCTTTCGGCTCGTTTCACGCTTGACCAACTAGCTGCAGGCAGTTCGATAGGCCTGTTGTTTTCCCATTCTCACTGCAATTTGTAATCCTGTCTCTGGGAATTATTGTAGTCCCAGTGCGCAGTACGACGTACAGTACATGCAGTGGAGACCGGTAAAAACTGACAGAACACGTGAAGGCAAACAGTCTCGGGCACTGGGAATCCAACTTTTTTCGAGAAAAAACCAAAAAAGCCAAGAGCAAGTACCGTAAACCGGCATTGTCTCACGTTGTCCCAAGAACAACAGGCACGTGTGCATGGTTTGCAGGTTTTCAAGACGAAATACGCGGCAGAAATTGACGGCAAGGAATGCCGCCACTCGTGTCGCGGCCAGTATCTCTCGCGTGGGGAAAGTTTCGAGTTTTTGGCCGACTTTTTCTGCCAAAAAAGGCATTCCACCACCGAGCGCTCACCTGTTTCACATTACTCATGGCACTCGTTACATAACCGGTTCTATTGTCTCCGGTCCGGCGTCTGGCGCGATGGTTCAGCTCGATAAACATGTGCTTGTGCTTTCGCTTTTCTCAGATTTGTGCGGGCCGCTCAATGAAGCGACGACCTTTGAATGAAGGGCCGCTCGGGACGTTTTTGCCGGCATTTCTGGCCTCATCGGCGCACTTCCTGCCACCGTTCCCAGCCTTTGCCCTGATTTATGGGCGACCCGCACCGACCGTCAGTTGCGCTGACACTCAGCTGGTAGCAACGGTCTTCTGGCGGTGACACAACAAAGCCCGACAAAGAGATGGGCCACCCAGACAATTCGCCCGGGCCCCTGATCCGATTTCGCCGCCCGCCGCATCAGGCCGTGTCAGTCAACTGTCACCCGTTTGTTTTACCCAACGACCGCCCTCTAAATACACAAAAACATTCCATTCCTAGGCTCGCAAAAACCAATGGCGCCAGAACTACGGTACGCTCAAACTTGACACGCCCGATTAACCTATCTAATGGCGATAATCTCCAGGCGAACGTGCACTTTGAAGAGGAACAATGATTGTCTCACCTTGGAACGCCAGCTGCTTGTGCAGATGACAGCTGGCTGGAAGGCAGTTATGGTCGCTCATACATCTGTTGTGGCAGAGCAAACGGCCTAAGACGATTAGAGGGCCTGCAGGCGTCTCCGGATCGGTACGATTTGGCGCATTCGGAGACAAATCGACTCGACATACATCTACATGACAAACTTGCATGCACTAGGCGTGATTGATAGTGGTACGCACACACCGCTGGACACGACACTGACCACAACGCTCGCTGTACAAACTAGGCAAACCAGACCTAAGTTCACGTTCGCTAGACAGTAGCGCATCGCCTACGTATCTACCTGCACGACGATTCGTTTGGTGACAGCGCGCTCCACACGGACAGACAGCAACTCGCAGACGGACCGCCTCTTCTCAGCTGGAAATTAAGGCACGGCCTTGATTGGCAGAATGCAAATTAGATCTGACTGTGTGCAATTGGTGAGCGTTGAACCTGTTGAAAAACAAGATCTTTAGTACTAAATGAGCTCATCGCCGGCGGTCACCCGTTTATGACTGCGCAATGATCACGGCCAGACTATCAAAACTCACCAATGACTTTTTGATAGCCACCGGTTCATACTTTCACTTGTTTACGCAGGTTCTTTGCAATCGAGTAGCATGGAAAATTACCTGAGCTTTGTTGGATGCTTTTCAATTTTCTAAATTGACGCTTTTGACAAGCTCAGCACACAATCGTCACTCATTACGCGATGGCAATTTGAACCACGACCAAAACAGGCTGCTACTGACACTTGCAATACTGCTCAACCTCAACAGACGGTCTGTTTGGCTGGAAAAAGCTGAAATGAACCTTATGTCTCTGTCCAACCTATTCCTTTTTCTTGTGTTCTGCGTGTGGCAAATTGATCAAACAGAATCAGCGGGTAAAGGACGATTTTTCAAGAAAATTTTTGTGAGTATCAACCGTTAATCCCAGCACATAAACAAACATTAGTTGCCCTAGTTAGACAACACGACAAGTGCAAGCTAGGTTGGGTACACAGAATGTTTGCAGGTCACTATTGTTGCGTAATTTTTGTCTAGTGAGCAAACAGAAGTTGCACTAGACGGCACAAGTATGCAAGCTGGTTTCATGCACAACCAGTTTGCAGGTCGCTGTTGTTAATTTGTTTAGAGCCGGCTAGTTGCAGGAGCTAAGCAACGTGTTATCTCTCGTGTTTTAGACTTGACCTCAGGGATTGTGTCTGGGATAAACCCTACGATCATGAAAGGCGGGAAATTTTGAATATGCATTAAAAGTCCTTACTATTATTGTGGTCCGACGATTAGCCAATTTGAGTCTGTTAAAAAATCTCTAAAAATGGTCGTTTTACCAACACATTTGTTAGCAGCACAATTTCACAACCTTTTAGCCTGCAGCGGCGCAATATTCATGTGCGATTTTGGTGGGCAGGTCCGAACCGATTTCGTGTGTGACGGCGTCAGCGACTGTTTGGACGGCAGCGACGAAATGCACGACTGCGACGGTTTCTCTTGTGACACCTTGCACAGACAACGGTTCAACCTGTAGCAAACCTGTTGCACACGGAAAACTCTTGAATGAAACGTTGCTTTGACTACCGAAACAAAATTACAGTTAACGTATGTACAGTCCGGTGCGTACAGTGTATATACGATACTCTGAAATCAATAGAGCCTCATGCAGTTTATGCATACGATGCTTTCACAGTACTTTAACAATACCGTAGACTTAACAATTGTACAGTACGTACGGTACGAATCAACGCCTGAGCTTCTTGAGGCCCCAGCGAATGATTCTTGCAGCTGTGTCCCGTCTTACTCTGTATCTGCAAAAAGTACGGCATTTTGTCAATCAGTGTGTAAGTGAACAGGATGCAGCAGTTATACTTTGATTTATACAGAGGACTTTCAAATTTTCCGGCTCTGTAGAGCAACACTGCAGGAAAATTAGCAAATCGCTTTGACGAAACGACTGGATGATGGGGCGATGCGGAAAACACCGCTACAGAGTTGCTTTTAGAAAAATCCAAAATTACCTAAAAGCAGAAACAGATGAACTGTCAAAAAAGAAAGTCAACAACTTGGTTGGAAAGATAATGCTGCCTTCCTTTTTCTATCACAACTGCAACGAGTTCAGTTTCTGTACGCATTCGGAGATTTTCTAGTTTTTCATGCCTGAAATGCTTTCGCGTGGCTTTTTGTGCATAGAACAGGCTACTGACTGAACTTTGCAAGCGAGGTAAATCTCGGATAGGAAGGTTGTCCTTTGTCTCTCGCTACTTTTGACGCCAGGTACAGCACCATGAAGTCGTGATCGTACATATCAAAAACTTCGTCGTAGAACTGTTGTCCATCTTTGGCTGATCGCGCAGCAAAAGGAAAGTACTGAAATCAGTAAATTACAGTCTCTTTCAGCACACATTAAATAGTTTTTGCTTAGAAATAGTGACAGTTTACAAACAGGTCTTCGAAATCCAACAGATATGCGCACCTTCAGCGTAGGCGTTACTGCAATGTTGTGATCGTCACACAAATAGTATAGATCGTCGTTTCCGCCACAGTTAACAACAGCCATTTGGAGAAGGGAATTCCAGGCACTCACATTTCTAAAACATTGATCTGACTGAAGACAGACTGAGCCTTCAGAATGCTTGCCTGGCAATTCGAGTCCAAGTAGAAGCGTAATCTTGACAGTAGCTGCACCAGGATTGGTAAAACTGCACAAAGTACGCTTTATCGGTCGAACCGTAAACCTGCTGTTTGAACTGCGAGACAGTCAGCTCAACCATACTTCCATCATTAGGGAACAGATGTTGGCAATTAACACTGCTAAAGAACAGCGCCACTGCTACTGAGACTATCAGGAACATTTCGCGAAGTCGTAACACAGTCAATTGTTTAGCTCTTCGCAGCCAGAAAACCGGTTTCTGCATGTCATCCGTTAAATTTTAACGGTGTTTGGTGTTTTAGACGCGTAGGTATAGTATAACGTTTTCGGGGCTCATTATTTTTCAATTTGGGTTGACCGGCGATTATGACGTATAGCAGACCCAGTGTCCGCCGATTTAGAGCACTTTCGGTGTGGTCGCCGGCAGTTTGCATGTTCGAGTGCAACAGGAATCGACGCAGAGTAAGTTTATGGTGGAAAAAATAAACTACGGAATAAAATCCAAACGTTCAACATTTGCGTAACAAGTTAAAATCACAATTTACATCACAAATTAAAAATAGTTAATCACAACCGGGTAAATCTTTAACACACTGCCACTTGGAGGGGTCGAAGTCGGGGCGGCTGGCCGGGCACTTGAAGACGAAGGGGTACTTGCGGTAGCAGATGATGAAGTTATGGCAGTTCTCGGGGTAGCCAAACGCCGCGGAGCTCTTACCCTTGCAGAACGACTCCATCTCCGGGTCTGGAACCGGGTGTTACTCTGGAGGAAATGGACCACCAAATAAAATCTTACCCATCTCTTCTTCAGGAGGCATACAACCCCGCACGTTCTCGGGCATGTCACAGCGGGCAATGACCGGGTTGAAGGCGTAGCCACTCTGGCACTGACCAGCTTTCACAGGCGTTCCACCCAGACAGAAGAAGTACATGGCGCAGTCGTCTCTTGAGCGGAAAATACCGTCCTTGCCCTTCTCACACTTGAACGGCTCGACTGAAATTTAATTTGTAACCTTAGCCTAACCTAGCGCAACTTACTGGTTCCCTTAGTGCCGCAGGGTGGTGGTGTGTTGTCTGGAGGCTGGCACTGTTTCAGCTGATCGTGGTAGACCCAGCCTTCGGTCTGGCAGTCGGCGTGGGTGGGCCTCTGGTCGGCAGAGCAGAAGATGAACCCGTTGCAGTTGTCCGGATCCGGGTAGAAGCCCTCAACGCGGCCTTGGCAGGGGTTCACCGATGGGTCCTTGTCGAATCCCTCGCATGTGGGCACCAGACGACCGGGCAAGCAAGCCTTCTCCTTAGGGTGGTAGCGGTGGTCGACGTTGTCACAAGAGACAGTGAACATCTGTCCGGTGATGCAGAGGAAGTACTTGTGGCTGCAGGAGTTCTCCGGGTCGGCATACTCACCATCGGCCAGGTCCCAGCAGTCGAAACCTTCTTCCGGTTCTCAACATACCATACAGTACGTACATTACTGGGCTCAAATAAAGCTAAGTGCATTTACAGGAGATGGCTAAAAAAACGTCAAAAATCGCTACTGGGTTCATGGAGTTGTTTAGAGTTGGGTAAAAACACATTAAAGCTGTTAAAAATCGCTACTGGGCTCAAAATAAAGCTAGTGCTTTCACAGGCACGTACCCTGTGGCTGCTCTGGCGGCGCGGTAACGGACTTGCAAGCATCGATGTCGTTCTTGTAGGTGCACTCGTTGTCAGCCTCGTGGAAGAACAGGTAGCCGGGGCACGGACGCAGAATAGCTTGACCATCTTCGTCACAAGTGACGTACTCCCGAGAACACTGCTTGCCATTCGGCAGATAGTTGCCAGGCTTCTTGTCGCTGCAGTCATAATCTGAAAGAAACAGAAATGCGTGCTGAAAAACGGTTATGGTCTACCAATAGGTTCCTGGGGAGCGGCAGTAGTGGTGGTGGTCTTGGTAGGCCGGGGCTTGCCGGAGCAATCGGGGATCTCGTGGAAGTAGCCGCACTCGTCGAATTCGGCGTCGTAGAACAGCGAACCGAAGCAGGTCACCGGGAATGCGTACTTGGTGCCAGTGCAGGCGAAGTAGACGTTCGAGCACTTCTTGGCCGGGTCCGGGTAGTTGCCCAGTTTCTTGCCCTCGCACAGGAAGTCTGCAATAAATGACTTCACTTACTACTGAAGTGGGTGGTCACATACCAGATGGAGGTTTCGGCGGTTCCTTGGTAGGTGGTGGAGTGGTGGGTTCGGTCGGGGTTCCGCCGCAGCCAGCGACGTACTGTGGGTAGGTGCAGTGCCCAGATGACTCGTCGAATCGAGTGATACCGGGACACCAGAACGCGTTAGCCACACCGCCGTTGCACACAAAGAACACGTCGCTGCACTTGTCGAACGGGTTGCCGTACTTGCCGCCGTTGGCTTTGCCCGAGCAGTCGAATTCTAAAAATTTCGGCTTCATACATTCTCCGTCGATAAGAGAGGGAGCATACCAGGCGTATCAGCGGGTGGCTTGAAGGTGGGCGGGGTTTGTTTGTCGGTGGAAGTGCCGCCACAGGAAGCAACGAACTGCTCGTACAAACAGTCACCAGAAACCTTGTCGAACTTGGTGTTGGCTGCGCACTTGAGCGCTTCAGCTGAGTTGGCCACGCACACGTAGTAGACCTCACTGCACGGCTCCTTCGGGTTCTCGTAGGCCCCATCCTTCAACTTCTCACAGACAAAGTCTGAAATGCACACTCACTACTGAGGCAGAAAACAGCTACTATTGTAGGTTATGTACCAACGGGTTCTCTGGCAACCGGTTCAGTCGGTGCTGGTTTGGGTGTTTCTTTTCCGCCACAAGCCGCCACGTACTGCTCGTACAGACAGTCACCAGATGTCACGTCGAACTTGGTGCCCTCTGGACAAAGCAACGGGTAGGTGGTGCCTCCAACGCATACGTAGTAGTCCTGGCTGCACGGGTACCAGAGGTTGGGGTACTTGCCGTTGTCACGCACAGAACAGTCCACCTCTGAACAAGCAGGCACTGCAACCGTTTAAAAGGAAACAAAATCTACCTGGTTTTTCGGTGGGTGCCTGGGCTTTGGGAGTGGTAGGGTCTGTGGGGGTGCCGCCGCATGCAGCGACGTAGTCGTGCTCAACGCAGTACTGCGAGTCCTTGTCGTAGAACAGACCCTCAGGACACTTCAGCTCGTAGCTGTGTTCTGCCACACACGCGAAGAACAGATTGCCACACGCCACCCACGGGTTCTCGTACAAACCGTCCTCCAAACCAGTGCAGATCTTCTCTTAAACTCATTTTTGAACGTTAGTTAGTACAACAAGGTTTAAAAACATGAACAAAACACAAGTAACCTGGAATGACAGTTGGAGAGTCCTTCGGGGGTTCGGTGGGTTTTCTGGTGGTGGATTCGCCTCCGCAAGAGCCGACGTAGCGCTTGTTGACGCACTCCCCGGAGTACTGGTCGAAGTGCAATTTGCCAGGGCAATTTCTGTACACCACGTGACCGTTGCTGCAGGTGATGTACTCGTTGTTGCACGGCTCTGACGGGTGTTCGTAGTCACCGTTTGACTTGCCAGCGCACTCGGGAGCTGAGACAGTACGGTAGAGATGCAAAGAGCGGCAAACAAAGACAATCTTCTCTTACCAACAGTGGACACCTCCATCAGCTTCTTGGTGACTGGGTCTTTCGGAGGCAGAATCGGTTTTTTCGTGCGTGGCTGCTTTTTCTTGGGTCCTGAAATTATTCAACTAACTTTCGTCAGGCTTCGTCTCAGCATAAACCATACGGAAGAATTCATATGGGCCGCGAATAGCACGGCGGTAATTTTTGGTATGCGGATGTCGAATTTTAGGAACCTCATAATTGCCAAAAATGACTAAATTTAGATATAGCATAATTGTAAGGAATAACATTTTTACACCACAACCACATTTGACTGTTCCAAGGACGAATTGAAAACCTTTTGAGCTCAATGAGCTCAAATTTGCTCCAAATTTACTGAAAAATGTAAAGAAATTTAACAACAAAATTTTTGCACCAGAAACCAATTGAGCATACTGCGGTATTATTCGGTATGCTAAAATACCGCATACTATGCGGTTGCATCCCTAGCCGCGTCAAGTTATAATCCTGTAACTTCAGGAACAAACCACCTACTGTACTAACAAACTCGGCTGAATTTAACTGCCCACGGCCCGCATGCGCTACGGTATGCATTCGATTTCAGCTCATACCCCCTTAAAAAGCACTAAAAATATTAACGGCCAACACATTGTATTGGAGGAGTCTTGCCTAACCGCTCAAATGGCTACTCAAAAAAATTAACTGACGTTTGCACTCGCTCTCGGGGATGCAGAGGGGAGCTCCAGCCACAGGTCGTACGAAACCGGGTTGACAGGCACAGGCAGGAGGATCACAGACCAAAGCACAGGCTTTGGGTCCAGGGCCATCGGCACAGGTCTTGTCGCATCGATTGCCACACTCATTGCGAACCTCTCCCGGATTGCAGTCTGAAAAAAACATCAAACACACTGATCGATACAACTCAAGCCAATGCCAATAAGGTAGAAAGGTGCCAAGACCAAAAATGGTTAAAAAAAGGTAGGTTACTTACGAAGACACTCATCCTCGGGGATGCAGAACTGTACTCCCGGTTTCGGTCGAACGTAGCCAGGTTTGCATGCGCAAGCTGGTGGGCCACAGATCTTCGGACAGGCTTTGGGGCCGGCAGGGTCAGCACAGGTCTTGTCACAGAGGTTGCCGCATGCGTTGTGCACTTCCCCATCGTTGCAGTCTGAAATAGAAGCCATCAAATAACCAATAGGAACGGAGAGAGCATCAAACCAACTCACGGCTTAACTGAGTTTTAGGGGTCCCTCCTATATTAATTAATCACTTTCTTGCTTAGGCTTAGGAGTCAACTGAATACGGTAGATAAAATTGAAATTTTGTTAGGGACCCGAATGTCAGTTTTGCCTTGAAATTTTTGTTAGGGACCCCTAAAAGTCAGTTTTGCCCAACTCACCTCGAAACGTTAGGTCGATGCTTGTATCCGGTTCACGAATCGGAGAGGTGGAGCGAACAGCCACAAAATGGGCCACGAGAAGCACCAAAAAACGGACGATTGGACCAGCCATCATCCGACCAAACGACCACCAGTAGACAGCAGAGAGGAAGAAACAGCAGCGAAGTAAAAGCAACTGCACGAATGACCTTAGCCTACTGAGCCGTCAAGCCTGGACCCGGCCAGTTCGTCTGACCTCTGTAGTCGGCTGCACTTTTTATGCAAATTTCGGCTACACGTGCGCAACTCTCAAAATGCAACTAGGCCTTCACAGACGAATACATTTTCACGAGAAAGTTGAGCACTTCTTTCTTGTTCCATTGTCCGTCGGTGGTATGACACTGGGGACAAATATTCTTGGGCGGAAATTGCACTTTCGGAAACTGAGGATCCTCGGTGATTTGACCCGCCAGATAGGAGTTGGCGATGTTGTGCGTTTCCCACAGCCACAGCACTGCGTCTTCAGCTTGCTTCACTGACTCTGCAACTGCCCTATTTCAAGACATTCTTTCGAGTCTATCCAGTCTCACGGCTCATCTTCAAAGCTCTCTTGTCGTAGTGTTGTGAGCAGTCGTCGCAGCCATAGAAGTCCCGAATGTAGCCATGTATTGGCCCCAAAACGTCTAGTGGTTGAAAATCGGCATCTGAAAGCAAAAATGAATTAAAAACGCTAAAAAAGAAAAGCGAGAATAGAACAGCAATTACGTACCTTTACCATCTCGCTGGAATGCTTCCACTGTTAAGACGTGCATCAACGTCCACAAACTGCAGGGATACCCTCTAAGCGTGGGCTTGGAGCCTTTACAAGAAGCGTATTCAGGCGTCTCTGGTAACGTGTACTTCAACTGTCGCTATAACAGCGGTTGTCTTGTACGTACACAAACGACCCATGTTGCAACATACGAATGGCTGCTTACGTTGAAGAACTTAACAACAGTCGAAAAATAAGACCCATCAATGCTGTTGAATCCTAAGGACCAACCGTGAATCCGGTTCATCAGAAGCCTGTCATCGGATGAGCCAGGAAAGTACTGCAGAGACGACACACTGCACGTATGTACAGTACGTAGTGTAGTGTCTCAACACCATTCATACCTTTCCCACGAACTTTAGAAAATCACGAACGGACGTCAGCTTTTGACCTTCGATCTTCTTAGTCATAGGAATCTCTCTGGTCAAAATATGAACCAGACCTGACTTCAGATCTTTCATTGTCACTTGGTGTGCGTTCGGCACAGTTACAACTGTTTCCATTCTGCAAGCACTAATCTATGTATGTACGTATTGAAGGAATGGGAGGTTTTATCCACTAGTAAAACACAACACGCACACACAACACAATCACACTAAGCAACTACACAATGCAAACACACACAGACACTCACACAAACACTGAAACTCTTCATTCACTCCCTCTTGGACGTTGACTGGGCCTCATCTGTTGTTGCTCTGCCTTCTGCTGACTCTGCATATCCGGAGACCTGCTCTGCGTTGACGCCACGACGATGATTCAACCTCTTGCGGACGACGCTCCTTCCTTTCTGAGCCCTTGCCTTCATCTGTTGTCTTGTCATAGGAGAAACGGGATTCCATCTCTTATGCAGCGAACTCAAACGAAACATCATTCTTTTCCTCTGTCTTCTTCTCAGACTCTTTCTTCCTCTCACTCTCTTCTCTCTCCTTCTTCTCTTAACTCTCTTCATCCTCTTTCTCCTCTTCACTTTCCACCTTCTTCTCATCACCTTACTCCTCATCATCCGCTTCCGCCTCATCACTCTCTTTCGGCTCATCACTCTCTCTCCTCTCAGCACTCTTCTCCTCATCTTCTTCACCTTCTTCTTCCTTCTTCCTCCAAACATCCTTTCTCCTCCTTCTCTTTCTCCCCCATCTTCCTTCCTTCTTACTCTCTTCCTCTTCACCCACACAACTGCTTTCTCTTCCTCTTCTTCTTTCCTACTCACTCTCTTTATCTTTCTTCTTCCGCCTCCCTCTCTTCCAGCCATCTCAAAAAGTACAGGACCACCCATAACTGAATGCGTTTGCAACGAATCACCAATGGAACCACACTGGATGTCCTGAAGAGCATTCACGAACAAAGCCGAATAATCAGTGTCGGCAGAGGTCACATCGATGGGATCGTCCACGTGTGCCCCAATAAGCGCGCATTTAACCGAAACAATCTCTTTCTCTTCCTTCTCCTTATCACCTTTCTCCTCCCTATTCCTCTCTTCATCCTTCTCATTTTTCTTCACTTCATCCTTATCCTGCTCATCCACACTTTTCTCGTTACTTTCGCCTTCTCCTTGTCTTTCTCCTCGACTTCCTTCACTACTTCTTACACCTTTGACGGGAGTTTTGCTGAACTGAGACTGGTATCTGTCAAGCACACGGTTAAGACGGTTGTTGAAATCGATCCACCACTCTCTGTCACGCTGCTGTTGTTCGAGCTGCCATCGCCGATACTGCTCGCGATCATGCTGGTTTTGTTCTTGTAGAAGTCGGTGGCAGTCACGAAATGTAGTGGACATGTGAGCATCAACTGGTGGCCACGTCTGTGCCTGATGATCACGAAACCAAAGAATGCTTGTACTTGTCGGGAGCGAAGGCAGTAGAACTTGAATGAAGGCAGGCTGACAGGCTGACAGGCTCCCGGGTCTCGGCACCAAATGAAGGAATGGGAGGTTTTATCCACTAGTAAAACACAACACGCACACACAACACAATCACACTAAGCAACTACACAATGCAAACACACACAGACACTCACACAAACACTGAAACTCTTCATTCATGTACATACTGTATGTACTAAATTGAGCTGCAGCTACAATAGTCATTTACAAAGACAAAGGAAAAAAGTATGGAACAACTTCCTTGAAGTCTTACTTTCTTGAAGCTAGAGGAGTTGCTCGGTGTCGAGTCTTTTCTTCTTTTATAGGAAGAGAGAATGGAATATCTCGCGCTATATTCCTGCTCTTTGACACTGATCTGATCCGCGCGGTTGCTTGTGGACGATTTACCGCCGATCTGAAATTTTCGAAGATACTGTATTAGCTTTACATCACAGTTTAAAATATACATCTACATCTATGGAAACATTTCTTTTTTCTTGGCGTTTCAGCGCCTAAAGGCCAAGTGTAAGCTGACATTTGGCACCTACACACTGTTACATTGTACAACGCTGTTGAACGAGATCTGTGAGGCATTGCAATTCGACTGTTTGAGGAATCCCCCTAGTTTGGTAAAATTTAAGATGTGCATTGATAGGTTTTATGACGGCAAACTGTAAATTGATTAGATTATCTACGACTGCGTGTCACGTTTATACTGTAAATGTACTGTCTTTTCATGCGGTTCGTATAAAGTTTCAAAGTTTCAAACCTACTATGTGTAATCCATGGTATTTTATGTGCTGAGCAAAATGGCTATAATAGTCTTGATAGTGGCAAAAGCAACGTTTTGTGCTGCTAATGGATTTATGTTTTTACGTAAGCAACTATTCTTCTAACCTTGACACAAAACGCGGTCTGTCGAAGTCACCGGCTTGAAACACAATCAAGGCCGGAAACCGATTAGCGCGAGCTGCTAAAGCTGGGTGATCTGACCGGGCTGCCAGCACTTGTACTTCTTTGTTACGGGATAAGTCCAAAATCACCTAAACACACCTTAACGTTGTGCCGTAAATGGACAAAAAAGTGTTGCCCACTTGTTTAGCGATCTTATGAGTGTTTCCCTGTTCGAAGACAACTGCCACATATCTAGCAGAACTCCTGGCCACGCGTTGTACAGTTTCTGAGCTTTAAAGTACGAATGTGTTTTTCCTACAGTCCGATAAAATTACATGGGTCGAACCTGTGAAGAGGTGTCATTCTTGGAACAAATTTGGGCTTCGATCTGTCGTTAGCAACTTCATTTGCCAGGTACGATGTTAAGAAATCCATTTTGTACTTGTCATAAATGGAACCGCGGAACACTTGCCCATCGCGGTAAGATCGGCTGTTGAAGGGGTAGTACTGCAGAATATAAATTGGTCTGATATAGACAAACTACGCGACCAACAGAACAGAACTCACTTTCATTACAGGCGTTTTGCGGATGTTGTGAAGTTGGCACAGACTCCAAGCATTTCGGGGAGAGCAGTTGAGAACGGCCACCTGAACTACTGAGCTCCACGAACTGACATTCCTTAACCTCCTCTACTATCATAAAATCAGCTTCAATTCTATTCTTTCTTACTGAGCAAATTTTTTGAAGGTGGGAGCAAAATACTGGCAGGTTCCGCACCAGGTCAGGTAATACTCAATGAAGAAAGCTCTTGAGTTGGCCGATCGGTCGAGTACATACTGTTCGAAGGTGCTGGGAGTCAGTTCTATCAGTGAAGGGGCGTTAGGGTACAAAGAGTGCGAGGCCCACTGCTCAACTGTGACTGTGGGCGACAGTAAGAAAACCAGCAAAAAAGAAACATTGAACCGGACTGCATTTGATCGGCAAAGAAGGGTTCGGACGCCGGTTTGAATGAAAGAATATCCGTCAAGGACAAGCAGTCCGGTTCGGTTGGCGTCCGGACTGATAAGTAATGGAAGAGACTTCCATTAAATTCACTGGACTGATTAGTTTTTGCACAAATGTAGGAGCGGCCGTCGGCTGAGACTGGCAAAAACTTTGACATGGGCTCCAACAAAAGTACCGCGGAGCTGGTTTCTAAATCTTGGTTGGTACAAAAGTTTCAATTTGCATTCAATTCAATGCAACACTGCAATAGAATGCACTACATACTGTAATCTTCATCATCGTCGATCTTAAATCGGAGTAAATTCCTTCCCCACGATACCTTGTAGTTTCATTTACGGTAAGTCTTCTAAAACAATCTGTGCTATCTCCAAAGGAAGGAATGCATGAAGGATGAAGTACACTGTAATTTCATTGTAACTTAGACGAACGCACATAGGTACAGTAAATCTATCGGATGTAGAAAGGTATACTGTACGGTACGTACTGTACATGTAATGTTGAAATTGATTTTTCAAATCGGTAATCCATTAAAAATTATACAAAAATGAACAGGTCGTCAGGCTCTCTCACAGGTTTGTCAGCTTTCTGGTGTTCTGTTTTGTCGACGGCATACATTCGAGTGAGAAAGCGAAGCACTTGCGGCTCATCGAAGGTTCCGTTGGCGTAGTGACAGGGCCCACAATGAGACGCAACGGGAAACTGGGTCTTGGGACAGCGCGGATCCTCCGTGGCGGCTCCGGCCAGCCAGTAATTGGCCACGTTGTGTGATCGCCACAACCAAAGAACGCTGTCTTCAGGGCGTTTCACTAACTCTGCAATAGCGCTTGGAATGCCATCATTCAGAGGAACGCCATTTATCTTAACGATTACTGGGAATTTTCTTCGCTCCGTTTTCGAAATGTTTAGCGCACTCGGAGCAACCGAAATAGTCTCTAACATACCCTCTGACTGCTTGAAGAATGGTCACTGCATTGAAACCGGACTCTGAAATTCAAGTGAGCTACGTACTGTAGAGAAAACGGTAGAGGGTATTTAGTCCCCAAACTATACTGTACATTGCCCAAAAATTCACGCTAAACAGAATTTCAGAACTAAAATCGCAGGTCCGGGTGCATTACTGTAGCACTCCAAAACCAATTGTGTGCGGACTGGAAATGATTACCTATATTTTGTGGCAAATGGCATAAATAACTTTACTTTGACCGTCTTGATTGTAAGCTCGCACTGTCAACGTGTGAAGGATGGTCCATAAACTACACGGGTAACCGCGGAAATGTGGCTTTGAACCTTGGCAGGAGACCCAGCTTATTTGACCTGGCAAAGCGCCGATAAATTGTCTCTAAAATTGTGTTGGATTGAGGACTCAAACGACAAACAAACGATTCAGAGGCTCGACTACTTCTAAACTTCTGACTTCTTCTGAAAACAGTTCTCCAGTGGAGCAGCTGCTGTTTACAAAGCTCGAAAGTCGATTCAGTAACGTCATCGTATTAGGGGCTCCAGGGAAATACTAAATTAACAGGAAGTCTCGTCTGCACGTACTGTACGTAAATAGCCACTTGCTTTAGATAGAAGGTATATGAAGTGGGAAAGCGAGCGCGATCGCCTTCCATGGATTCGACTTTTCAGTGGAATTTCGTGTCGTAGCAAGTAAGCCAAGCCAGACATCAAATCAGTTTCGTGTACTGTGTGCTGAATGGCCGGGTCCATTGTAACTCTGAAAAATAATACCACTGTTTTTTCAGCGTTCTTCTTCATTTCCTGTAACGCCTACTTATTTTTAATGCAGCTAAAACACAAAAGATACTTGTTACACTATGAAAGTACGATTTATTGGTTTGCTTGAGGCTGCTGTAGCTCACCGTTCGGTGGTAAAATGGTCAACACTGGACATTGTAGTGGTTGTGACCGTTCGTTCAACTCCTGTCACTTCTATAAGAGCAGCCCTCGCGGCTTTACGGTTGATCTCAGATCTAATACAAACATATTTCGGTCAGTTTAGTATACGCGCATCTCATTGCCTCACTCTGACACGTAATGCGGCCAGGCTAAGTTACCGCTTTTAAATATGACCAGAGAGGGTATGACAGTTGAAATTCCAGTCAAAATTGGATGGTCATCGTTTGCTGCTATTACTTGTATAGAATCGTAGGATGAAAAGTCGAGAATTAGATGAAAGATACGTACCGAGCACAGTTAAAAGTTGTAATTAAAATTCAACTGACGTGTACCTGATTAGCAATGTAGTGATTTTTTGCAGGCTTCTCCAGTACGACTGCAACGTACTGAACGCCAGGTCTTACGGCATGTTGCAGATTAGTTGAACTGCATAAAAGACGTTTAAATTTAATTTGGTGGTCCGTACGCACCTGTTCAAAACGGCGAACGACGGCCAACTTTCGTATTTGTGTGTCTTCCATTCTTGAACTACAGTACGAGCCAGGTAGAGTATCATTTGATCAACCGTGTACGGGTCGTAGTGAACCCCATTAGAAGCACCGCGACTGCTGGCTGCGAAATACTAAAAACGGAAATATAGATGCCACACCCATTACCCGATTTACCCTGATATCGGGAATTTCATGAATATTGTGTTCTCTGCACAGCTGCAAGTTGCTCTGTATGGCACAGTTTACAGATGCCACTCGAACAACTGAACGCCAGCCGTAAACATCTCTAGAGCGGTCATTTTGTCGTGTTATCTGTAATGCCGTACAGAGTACCTGGCCAGCCATTTCCAAGTCGGCACAAATCGCACACAAGCCCCGCACCAAGTAGAGTAGAATTCTACAAAATGAGCTCGCGAACCGCCGTACACATTGTCGCCAAAGCTGCTGCCGTTGAGACTCAAGATTTTATCCGACTTTGAATAAAGTGAGCTGGCACAAATGTGAAAACCAGCTAATAAAAGCGCAACGAATAGCTGCCAGGCCATAGAGTTGAGTTAGGTAGCCCCGTCGCAGCGACAAAAATAGAGATATAGCCACGTTCTGATACGTTATCGCCAGTGCTTGAGTGGTTAGAAAAATACGGATTGATACACTGATTTCTGTTGCAAACAAAATCACCTCAAATGCGAACAGAAGTGGAGTTCAATTAAAACAAACATGGCACTGACTTGTTCTAGCTGAAAAAAGGCTGAAAACGCAAACTGTACCAGCACAAACTTTTATGAGGCTCAGTTTGAAAACGTTTTGTAACTTTTTATAATCTTTGATCGTATCTAACTCAGAATTTAGATAGACATATGTAGATAGCACTGTTAAAGCTTCTGTTCAGGTAGATTGTCGATAGCGCAAGACGTTGTACACATACATGAAACGCCTCACTGCTGTGCCGATAAGACTGAAAACTACTGTTCATAGCTGGTCTAGCACAATCTCAGCGAGAACAGAGAGAGAAAATGGCAGTGTTTCAAGTATTCTTCGCCAAGTGTTGGCGATATATGCAGATGGTATCGGTGGAACCGATCGGTCTGCTGGCTTCCTGGCCTTCGTACTCCAGAGTACGGTAAGTCCGCGGGCCGGAGGCAGCCAAGATGATCAAGGTCTACGCCAAGATGACCGATGGCGAACACGTCCGCTCCGACATTGTGCAAACTAAGATCACCGAATGGAACATGTATGGATACGC
This sequence comes from Sabatieria punctata, assembly GCA_030248155.1. Lineage (NCBI taxonomy): Eukaryota > Metazoa > Nematoda > Chromadorea > Araeolaimida > Comesomatidae > Sabatieria > Sabatieria punctata. The sequence goes on from JASANB010006815.1 coordinate 41,589, forward strand.
TGCCAATGTTCCAATAGCAATGATAGCCACAATAGCACTCGGTAAACTACATATCATTTTACTATGCTGCTCCATTCGAAAGCTTGTACTTAGGCTTAGCCTAGTTTGTCTTAGGTCAAACAAGTATCAAAAGGACTTCGGCGACTGGAGGGTAGTGTTCTGTAGTACCTA
>JASANB010006816.1:0-36612 GCA_030248155.1 Sabatieria punctata
AAAGACATTTTAAAATCGATTTTACTTCTTGTTTCAAGCTGGAACCACTGCAACCACGTTTTTCTTGCGCCAAAATGCCTTGAATGCCGAATCGATAGTTCAGTACTCATTCTAAAAACACTTCTAACGAAGAACAAGTTATCTAATTCTCGTTAAAACTTTCCAAACATAGACTAAAAAGCCGATTCCGCCTTGTTGAACAGGATTGAGAGCATGTCACTTTGGACATACGGGCCCAGGGTTGCCCGTTGCTCCGGCGGCAAATGGGACATGAGTCCCAAAATGCCCCAGGCTATAGCCCTGGTCACAAGGTACAGAATACCCACCACTGCCAACATTTTGCCTATTTTTATCTGAAAATATGCATACATAAGTAGAATGTTAGCCTAAAGAGCGCCTGGCCTGTTTCAAGTTTTCTGAATAACTTCAAATGGCCACCATTATGTCTATTTTTAACCGGAATGAAACTTTTTTGGCACAACTACTATAATTTGTTTGCTTGTATGTGAATACACATTGAAAAAAACAATATTGTTATTCTGAAAACTCGAAAAAAAGGACAGACGATGTTTTTTTGGCCAACACTGCATTTGCAAACGTACCACCAAGGCTGGAGAAATTTCCGAAACATATTATTATTATTATTATTATTTAATGAAGACATCCTTACCTCATAATCGTGCTTAACTTGTGCCAAGCTGTGCTGTCCCGACTTTTTGGCCTTTTGCACTTGGACATGAATATAAGCGAGCAAAATGGCGTAGAAGTAGCGTAACGGCGACAGCTTGTGCTTGTTTGTGGTATGACTGGAACTTGTAGAAAGCTAGAAAAGACTAGATTGTTTGCGAACTTTCCACTTTCTTTTATTCTTGCCAGTAAAATGTGCTTGTGAGTGCAAAGGGATGAAAAAGTAGCCCGATCGTCGAACTTACTGTCGGTGACACACGACACCAGCATACAGTTGGTGACCAATTTAGCGACAGAGAGATTCCCAGAAACATGCAGCCAGCGTCTACCCAGGCGTACACCCAACCAATCACTGCCAACGCAATGGCTTGTTGTCTTGGCTTGTAATTGTAGAGAACTGGACGGGCATACAGCTATTATATAGCCTGTCCACTGCTACGCTTAGTGCTAAGGTAAGTGAGGCATTCTGCCTGAAAGAAATCAAAAAATGCATTTTGGGAAAAAAGTGGCATTAGCTCTGAGCAAAAGTTGTTGTGAAGTTGGTCGAACTTAGTGAATGGTGTTTGTTTTGTATATGTTAGGAAAGAATACATCAGCCATTGCGAACGGCGCTTGCATGCCAAAAATCGGCTCAGCCGCAAGCGAGCTATGCTGCTTCAATCAAAGTTGGTTGGGTGCGCCATTTTTCGACTCGTTTTTTCTGCTCTGGTTAGGTGATATCCATGCTGTACAAACTCGGCTAGAGGCCGTCCATAAACTACGACGTTCAGAATTAAAATTTTTGACCCCCACCCCCTCCCGACGTTCTCAGCACAACGATTGTCGGCACATGGGCTGTAGCTGAGGTACATAAACGGCGTTAAGCGCCTGACTGTAAAACTATACTATTTTGCCAATTTCTTGCGCTCTATTAAAAAATGACTTACCCCAAATACGGAAAGAACATCTCCAGCGCGCAGTAGATTTGCGGTTTGACTTCGTGTACATGCGCAGCCAATCGGAGCGCTCGTTTGACGACCACTATGACGTGTAGGACACGCCCACTATTCCATCGGCCACAGCCAAGTTGGCAATCAGCCAGGTGAAGCATCGAGTGTGTAGGTTGGAACTGCGCGAAATGAGGATGATGTGGAAGGTGTTGGTGACTAAAGCCAACAGTGCAGTCGCCATCAACGCATAGGAGGCGCTGATGGTTCGCTGAAGATTGGTAAACGATTGGACTACCAATTGGTTATATGCAGAGAGATTTGAGGACATGTCGACGTGCCAGAACCTGTGTACTCGTGTACAGACTGGTACATGCACTAATGACGCCAGGCGCAAAGGTACAAGGATGCTAATTAGGCAAGATTTGGGTTTTCAAATTAGCTCTCAGTTAATTGATACTTGTTCTGAGATGATTCAGATTTAAATATAGACGATGGTTATGCCATCGTCTTACTATCTTGGAGAAAATGCATGAAATGGTCTAAATAGATAGAGTACGCATCTTATTGCAATCTGCAAAGGTTCCATTTCCCGAAGGGTCTAATTTTATGACTGCGCCCTTATAGCAATTTAAGATTTCAGTCAAGTGAAGCAGTAATCCTCTCGTCAGTCTTGTTCAATGGCAGTTGGCCATAATAGTACAGATGTAGTGAGTTCGGAAACAGAATGGAAGTTGTTTCGTCACGGCATTTACGCAATCCAAGCGGAGCAGCTATGCTCATTTGTAATGGATTGATAGTGGCTACTGTAGTCAGGTTCGGAAGCTTTGAGGAATGCCAAACAATTTATTCCACTAGCCGCATTGCAGGGATGTGAGGTGGGAAAAAAACACCGGAAAAAACTGTTTTTTTCCGGAAAAAAAACCGGTTTTTTTTCCTAAGGGTCGGAAAAAAACATAAATCGCGGAAAAAAACTCAAGCTAAAAATAGCTAATTTACGTCATTTTTCGTTTTAAAAACGGACTTTTGCTATGTATATTAAACAGTACTGACTCAAAACTGTTAGAAAAACAATAAAAAAGACCAAATTTGGCATGAAAAAACAAAAATGCAAACTGCTGTAAGAAAATTTTGCATATAGCGTTGCTTATAGAACCCGTCAGGCACTGTTTCATGCCTGTTTCGTGATTTATATCAATGTAACACGTGTATTTCTGGTCTAACAAGACTGAGAAGGCGCTAGAAAGCGTTAGGAATCATAAAAACCAGCCTAGGATACTCAGAACTTACTGGAGTTTTTTCCGCGATTTAGGAAAAAAACCGGAAAAAAACCGGAAAAAAACTGGAAAAAAACAGGCCGAGGTTTTTTTCGGAAAAATATACAACCCTGCCGCATTGGCTCTTGCTGACGGTCTCAGTGGTCTGGGAACTATTATTGCTGGTAGGTTAAAAACAAAAACACTCTGCGCAATGTTTTGAATATGTGTTAGAGCAGATGGACCTAATTTGGCTCGGAAAACCGACATTTTCCCTTCTCAATCTGAGACTCTCTACTACATTGACGTATTATAAATGCCCGTTTCACAGAAAAGTGTCTAAATTCAAGCGCTATCTAAAGCATCAAACCATTTTCTACAGATCTTCATGATGCGCGAGTACTGTTGTTTGTGTATACACATACACATTTACCATACACAAAAATACACATTGTTTTTTCAATGTGTATACACATACACATATACATACACATTGAAAATTCCGATACACATTACCATACACAAACAGTACTCAAAATGTGTATTTTTGTGTATGTGTATTTGATCAGCAAAAGTCGATAAAATTTCGAACAGAAACGTAAAATTTCTATGTTTTTGTTGCAGTAGTAAACAGTAGATATCCTCATTAAGCCTTCAAATGGCCTAGTAACTCGATTTCAAAGCTATCCAAGGTTTCAAGCAGCAGACATTGAGAGATTTGATTTTCCTAGCATTTCTGACTGAAAATCTACGAAAAAATTTGCATTTTCAGTACAATACACATACACAAATATACACAAAGATACACATTGTTTTGTTGAATGTGTATACACAAATTACCATACACATTTGAAGGTAAATGTGTATACACATACACATACACATACACAAACGGAAAATCCAATACCAAACAACAGTATGCGTGAGCCATGTGCCTGTCTTTCGCCTACGGTAACGTCTTTTAAAAGCAAAAATAAAACAAATTTCAAGCAAACTGGAAAAACAATTGAAAAAATCACAATTGAAATTTTCCCATGTTCAATCATTTTATTTGAAATATAATTGTTGTTGAGAATAATGGAAAACAATTTCAATTAATTTAATTTAATTGAAATTAAAATCTAAGTCTACATAAGCTTATAACAAGGCTCATGCCAGACAAATGCAGTATTATAAACACATACACACGTCCTATAATTGCGCATTTTCCAGCTTTCTACCGCATTCCGATTTGGCTGAGAGGGCAGGAAAACAAATTGGTGTCCCACCGTTACTGTCTTCTAATGCCGATGAGTCTAATCTGGGCAGTGGCACTACCTGCGCAAAATATCATGCTTGTGGTGGTCTCGCTAGATCGGCTTTTAGCCGTGGCCAAACCTTTTCACTATTTAAAACTGCGAACCAGCTATGCTTTTTCATTGTGTGCTCCGGCATATGGAATCTCACTTGCCACAGCAGTAGCCATTTACGTGTACAACTGGACAAGCTCTGCAACTGTAAATGTTGTTTGTTGGTCTAATTTGGCCTATGGTACTATAGGTACGAATGTATTGGAAGGGGGTATTGTGGTTTTTAGTTTCGTTAGTATAGGTCTGTATGTGATGGTACCAATCATTTACAAAAGAAACAAGGTACATACTACTGTTGGAAAGTCCGGGGTTAAAAAAATAAGTTCAGGTTCAAGTCAAGTCCAACATAGAAATTTCAGGTTCAAGTCCAGGTTCAAGTCCATCATCTAAAAAACCTGGACAATAGGTTCAGGTTCAAGTCCACTGATAATTTCAAGAATTGTTCAAATTTTGCACTGCTGGCAAGTTTTCTGAGCTATACAAGCCTGTCTACTAGTAATGAAAGACGAAAACCACATTTTATGGGGCAGTAGTTTCGTTTTCTCGCATACTCAGTTTGAAAAATAGGTGTAAAAACAAGAAACCATGAAAATGTTGTGCAATCCAACCGCAAATTTGACAAATTTTGCCTGAATTTTCACTCAAATTTTGAACCTATTGAGTGAGTCCAGTAAAACGAAACAGGTTCAAGTCCGGCTGAAATAAAATAGGTTCAGGTTCAGGTTCAAGTCCACAGATTTCAGGTTAAAAACCTATTAATAAGTCCAGGTTCAAGTCGGACTTGCCAACAGTAGTACATACTACGCCGAATACTAAAAACCGAGTCAATTCTCAACTGGCTTTTGAGAGAAAACTGACAGAAACAGTGGCGGCCAGTTGTTTTTTTACGTTTATTTTTGTCTGCCTTACTTCTGTTGTCAATGTGGTTTTGATGGCGATTTATCCGGAATTGTACGAGAGTTTTACCGTTTGGGCATGGATCATCAAAAATTTCAACTCTATCCTGAATTTGTGCATTTATTGCAAGAAACAGAAACAAATTCGGCTTGGATTGAAGACCTTACTTTGGTGTAAAAACTTACCAGCGAATTTGAATGACTGGAAGTAGATTGCAATATTATCAGCATTGGTTTGGGTTATTAAAAACGATTCATCTTCGTATGTTGGATAGTTTCTGTTGTTTTGAAAATATGTGCACAGACTCAATTTAATAAAATATTATGATATCAGCATCACACCACATCTACTAACTAATACACGATAAACGAGTCTGATTAGAGAAATATCACACTCAACAAGACTGAGAAATTTTAAAATACCCATGAAAATTATTAATCACTAAATCTCCATTATTACCTCACTTTAGGTCGGCCCCCAACTACTTGTCTACACTTGAGCGTGTCCCAAAATCGCCGTCTGACTTTGGCACTGGTGGCCAAAACCAGCCAAACATTAATCCAAGCGAAAATGTCAAACAATACATGCCGCAGTTTAATTAAAGATAGTAAATATTCCAGGTCATTTCGTTTTAAAAGCGCAATGAAGCCAGTGATGGCTAGCAATTCCATTAGTAGATAAAGGGCGAATCCTACTAGAGCGAATTTGATATCTCGCCGTGTATTTCTTTTGCTTGATTTTGACGTTGCTACCTTGCCTGGCTCAATTCTCTTCAGTTTGCGTATTTTGAAGAAAGAAATTACGTATAATGCGCCAGACAGAAATGATATGAGAAGATACACAAAGTTGCCGTAGAGAACATAGATAGCCTGAAAAATAATTTTGTATACATAGGTAAACCTTGCAAAATAAAATGCAAACAAACCAGATAAGTGTTGTTAACCAATGTAGTTCCTCCGATTTTTCCTGTCCTATTATCTATTAAATAGTCGTGTTCCATCCATATCTGAGGTATGTTTACAGAAAAAGCGTACACAATTAACAAAATCAAAAATGTTGCGGTTTTTGGTTTGTCCCACACCTAAAACTTTTACCTTTCTAGAAGCACAAACTAATTAGTATCAATGCTTACCCGGTCATAAGAAAAAGGAGTAACTATAGCTGAGTATCGATTGGCAGCTAGAGCAGTGACACAGAAGAACTGAACTTGCTGTACGACAAACAAACTCATAAACGCCAATTTTGCCAACTGTTTCGGCCAGAGTTTGACCACCAAATCGGCGCCGAATAGCTCCATTTCCGGTAGCCGAATAAGCAGCCATGTTCGGAGTAGGGAGTAGATATCGCAGACGCCTAGAATAACTTGTGTGGTTCATCTAATGGGGTGTTTTGTGAAGAAAAAGGTACCGAGTAGAAAGAAGATACCAAAATAGGCGCTGTTAAAGGGCGGCCTCTTTCTAAACTTCACGATTGTAGCCAAGAAAATGCAGTAGACCGGAGTTGAGAAGAGAAAACAGACAAGCAAAATTATTTGAATGCACGTCCACAACTCCATTCCAGCTTCAAGACTTTCTTTGATAAGTTCGTGTAAACTGTTGCGTGTTTAGCCTAGCGTGATTTTATAAGTTAAACCATTCCCTTACTTTCTGTGAGCCAATCACATAACAAATCGATCATGCAGTTCTAAACAGCAACACTCTAGTCTCCCCCACTTGCAATCGAATCAGATTGTCTCCGATTTTTGCCACACAGAATCCCCACCTCCCTACCGCACCTCCCTTAACCACACACTGCCAGGTACCATTATACTTTTGCTCAAAGTGTCGCTTTATCTTAGTTGCCGCCGCACTGGCATTCGATGCTTCATTGACAGCATTCAGAGCGACCGTTTGAGCTTCAGCTTGAAGGTTGGGGCTCATTTGACCTTGCACGATCAACGCTTCTTTAAGCTGACAAGCAGCTCCCTGACAGGCAGCATTACCACACTTCCAACAGGCTTTGTCTTGAAGAGCTTTGAAGAGACAGATGTGAAGATGGCAGACTTTGGTGTAAATCAGACATTTGGGCTGGTTGTGGAAGTTGAAACCAAGCTTCGGCTCTTTGGCTGATTGGCTGATCACAAAACAGTGCCAATAGGGACCGTGTGCTGCGTCGAAATGGCCCTTGATGGCTTGGGCAATTTGCGTCTCGTTTTCACTGATCTTCACCGATTCTGTGAACACTTTGACCGCTTCTGATTCTAGCTGCAGTTCCATGCTACTGCGCACGATTTGCATGCCCGATCCCGAATCCATAGAATTTATCTGCGAAACTATCTGACTTGCTGACTGGCTTGTGCACTGAAACTTGTGAGAATTGAATTGCCATTCTACCGTAGTCAGTTATGAGTAAAACTTACAAAAACAGCCGCAGAATTTGCAGTAGATGAGTCTTCAGTGTTTGAAATCTCCTGTAACAAAAGTTCCTCCGGTCTGTTTTGTTGTAGACATTTCATCTCTGTCTGAACCAGTCCCAAGAAAGCTTTCTCTGCTTGAGCTATTTTACTGCAGGCCGTCGATACATTCTTCGCTGTTTTCTTCACCTTTTCTTCAAGTCCTCCTGCTGGTATTGGACAGTTATTGGACAATAATTCGGTGCTCTTTTTGTCGAACCCTTCCAAAAGATCCATAAGGCTAGTCCAACTTGCACCGAACTGCCTATTGATAGTGCGCAAGTTTTGCAAATTTTCGGTCAAGACGCTTTTGAAATTCTGTAAGCTCTGTAGGACTTTCTTCTTATTTTCAGACGACTTTGAGATCATCTCTTGTAAGGAAAAATTGGTCGGAAACCCTTGCACTGGTACCTCAGCTTCCAATTTACACTGCGGACAATTGACAAAGTTGCCGAATGTGCCTGAAATTCTACCTATTTAACCCTTTTCAAACTTCATTTTCAACCTCCAGTACGTACTCATGAATTAGGAAGTGACCTACCATCTAGATTTTGTTTTCTATGGACAATCTGAGTGGCACATCGTCTGCAAAGCGAGTGACCGCAGGGCAACGATTTGGGGCGACCGTAGGCTTCAAAACAGAGCGGACAGCGAAGAAAGGCGCTTTTCTTGGATGACATTTTGTGTAAGAATGGCTGTTTAGGACGCAAAACGGCTTGCGTCAATAGGCTAACTGATAAAATTTTCCTTAGACTTGTAGTTTTGTTGTTGTATCAGACAAGCACAGAAAGCGCTTTTAGTCAACGCACACATCACACGTGAGTTAGAGAACGACAAGTCAAAGTTTGAAGAAACCGCCGTCGCACCATTTTGCTAGTAGCCAGAATGAGCCAAACATTTCCCCAAGCGAACACATCAAACACAAATTGCCGGAAAATAGCAACGTAAGAAAAACATCGTGTATGTGTGCCGCAGAACAACAGAATGACTAGAGTGGCAGTCAGTGACCCCATTAGTAGATACAGGATGAAGCCGACAACCACATCCGCCCCGGCATCCGTGAGAGCGGTTGTTTGTGGGTTCGAAACCGGTCGAAGCGACTGGAAGTAGTCGACGTAAAGCCCAACCCAGACCGCCGAAAGCCGGTGATGGCCAGTAGGTAAATGGGAACCGAACCGGCGCTGCCGTTGCACCCAATGGCAGCAAAGGGGAGGGTTGTTTGTAGACAGGGCTACCCCATTGAAAGGCTCTGAAAAGAGCGAGGGGTGTCCTGAGCTGTCCGAAAGGACAGTGGAACTCATAAAACAAACAAACAAACCACAAATCTCAGCTCTCGCCGTGTCTTTCTGGTTGCATTTGAGCTAATTGCTTGCACAGGGTCCACTTTCTGCTGCTTTCGTACTTTCCAGAAACAGATTATGTAAATGACGCCTGTGTAGGTGCTCACAATGCACAGGAACAGAATGGCAGAACAATAGTAGATTATCTGCAAATATTTTTCTGGATTTCTGCCGCCACCGCTCTAAAAAGCTTGAGCGCATAAAGCTCAAAACCGTTTTGAAATCGCCCTTTGGTGAAATCAACCATTGTCATTGTGCTGACATACACACAGGGTACGTAAAATTAGAATCCGGAGACATTACTGTAACAATCACAAATCTCAACCGATTTGAATGAATCTTAAAGACAAATAAATTATTGCAAGGTTGCTATCTTTATTAACATGCATTTCGCGAGAAAGTCACCTTAGGGACGGCAAGTAGTACCATCTCACCGATCCGGCTAAAATTTTATGAGCATATACTAGACCATGAACGATGACCTTCGGCGCCTATTAGAAGAAAAATACCCCCTAGAACCGGAGCTTACACCCCCTCAAAGTTGGCTCGCCAGCCGTTTTTTGGCCAATTTTTGGACCTCTAACGACCCAAATTCAAACGTGTGCCGTTTGCGCATTTCTAAACCGACAGCTTTCGCATGCCCACCAATCGATAGCTAGTTCAAAATATTTTAAATCCCCCACTCAACTTTTTCCGCATCATACCTGCTTAGCGAGTTATTTTCCGAAATGTACCAAAAATGACAAAAATGCACCCTCCATTTTTTGCGAATATTCGCCCATAACTCCAGCCACAGAAGCGTGGGCCACCTGGAACTTTCTCCAAAGTTAGCTCATAACTGGCCAAACATAATCCACACAAATTGGTCAAAATCCAAGGGGTGATGCGGGGGTGGGGTTGGCCCCCCAAAGGTTTCCGGAGAAAATTTTTTTTGCTCAAAATTAATTTTAAAGTAGTCTATCTGATGCAGTTTAATGAGCTGATTACGAATATGAGCTCCGTTTGGCTAGACTCGGCCTGGATCGGGAGATATTCAAGTCCAAATTTCCGAAAATCAATGCCCCCTGGAGAGCATATTTTTTGATGGCTAGCCTAAACCAAGCCACGGGGTTGTTTGCTAGGCCTATTTTAGCCTGCTGAGTTTAAAACTAACTTCATTTTTGCCCTAGGACCTCCCGTTCGTGAGTTATGGCCAGTTGAAAATCACTACTACAAAAAAGTGCAATTTTGGTGGTGCTCAAAAAATCATTTTTTTTATCCAGGCCCAAAATTTTATTTCTGACCAGCTCACCGGATGTACTTTTTCCCACTGATTCCAAAAATGACTTCAATTTTGCTCTAAGAGGTCTGCTTCCCGAGATATGGCCGTTCAAATTTTCGCGGCAAATCTGCACTTACAGCTCTCACTCTGTTTTGACCTTCAAAACGGACTGCGTCGATTAGAGCCGCTATTATTGCTTTGGCTCTGTTCTACTAGATATAAATTTCTTCGCTACATCCGAAAATGACCCACTTTTTACTGTACGACATCTCCTTCAAGAGATACGACCATTCAAACTTTTGCGGCAAATTCATACCTAAATCGGGTATGACCTGCTAGCGGGCTGTGTCCATTAGTACCGCCTGTGGTCTTTGTAAGGCTGTCTTTGGCCTTTGGCGCTGGTGGCCAACACCAGCCAAACATTAATCCAAGCGAAAATGTCAAACAATAAATTCCGCAGTTTAATTAAAGATAGTAAATATTCCAGGTCATTTCGTTTTAAAAGCGCGATTAAGCCAGTGATCGCTAGCAATTCCATTAGTAGATAAAGGGCAAATCAAACTAGAGCGAATTTGATATCTCGCCGTGTATTTCTTTTGCTTGATTTTGACGTCGCTACCTTGCCTGGCTCAATTCTCTTCAGTTTGCGTATTTTGAAGAAAGAAATTACGTATAATGCGCCGGAGAGGAATGATATTAGAAGATAGACAAAGTTGCCGTAGAGAACATAGATAGCCTAAAAAATAATTTTGTATACATACGTAGGTAAACCTTGCAAAATAAAATGCAAGCAAACCAGATAAGTGTTATTAACCAATGTAGTTCCTCCGATTTTTCCTGTCCTATTATCTATTAAATAGTCGTGTTCCATCCATATCTGAGGTATGTTTACAGAAAAAGCGTACAAAATTAGCAAAAGCAAAAGTGTTGCGGTTTTTGGCTTGTCCCACACCTAAAACATTTACGTTTAGAAGCACAAACTAATTAGTATCAATGCTTACCCGGTCATAAGAAAAAGGGGTAACTATAGCTGAGTATCGATTGGCAGCTAGAGCAGTGACACAGAAGAACTGAACTTGCTGTACAACAAACAAACTCATAAACGCCAATTTTGCCAACTGTTTCGGCCAGAGTTTGACCACCAAATCGGCGCCGAATAGCTCCATTTCCGGTAGCCGAATAAGCAGCCATGTTCGGAGTAGGGAGTAGATATCGCACACGCCTAGAACAACTTTTGTGGTTCATCTAATGGGGTGTTTTGTGAATAAAAGGGTACCGAGTAGAAAGAAGATGCCAAAATAGGCGCTGTTAAAGGGCGGTCTTTTTCTGAATTTTACGATTGTAGCCAGGAAAATGCAGTAGACTGGAGTTGAGAACAGAAAACAGACAAGCAAAATTATTTGAATGCACGTCCACAACTCCATGCCAGCTTCAAGACTTTCTTTGATAAGTGCGTGTAAACTGTTGCGTGTTTAGCCTAGCGTGATTTTATAAGTTAAACCATTCCCTTACTTTCTGTGAGCCAATCACATAACAAATCGATCATGCAGTTCTAAACAGCAACACTCTAGTTTCCCCCACTTGCAATCGAATCAGATTGTCTCCGATTTTCGCCACACAGAATCCCCATCTCCCCACCGCACCTCCCTTAACCACACACTGCCAAGTGCCATTATACTTCTGTTCAAAATGTCGCTTTATCTTAGTTGCTGCCGCACTGGCATCCGATGCTTCATTGACAGCATTCAGAGCGACCGTTTGAGCTTCAGCTTGAAGGTTGGGGCTCATCTGACCTTGCACAATCAACGCTTCTTTAAGCTGACAAGCAGCTCCCTGACAGGCAGTACTACCACACTTCCAACAGGCTTTGTCTTGAAGAGCTTTGAAGAGACAGATGTGAAGATGGCAGACTTTGGTGTAAATCAGACATTTGGGCTGGTTGTGGAAGTTGAAGCCAAGCTTCGGCTCACTGGCTGATTGGCTGATCACAAAACAGTGCCAATAGGGACCGTGTGCTGCGTCGAAGTGGTCCTTTATGGCTTGGGCAATTTGTGTCTCGTTTTCACTGATCTTTACCGATTCTGTGAACACTTTGACCGCTTCTGATTCTAGCTCCGGCTCCATGGTACTGCGCACGATTTGCATGCTCGAATCAGTTGAGTTTATCTGCGAAACTATCTGACTGGCTGATTGGCTAGTGCACTGAAATTTGTCTGAATTGCCATTCTACTGTAGTCAGTTGTGAGTAAAACTTACAAAAACGGCCGCAGAATGTGCAGCAGATGAGTCTTCAGTGTTTGAAATCTCCTGCAACAAAAGTTCCTTCGGGGTGTTTTGTTGTAGACTTTTCATCTCCGTCTGAACCAGTCCCAAGAAAGCTTTCTCTGCTTTAGCAATTCTACTGCAGGCGGTCGATACATTCTTCGCTGTTTTCTTCACCTTTTCTTCAAATCCTCCTGCTGGCATTAGACAGTTATTCGACAATAATTCGGTGCTCTTTTTTTCGAACCCTTCTAAAAGATCCATAAGGCTAGACCAACCTGCACCGAACTGCGCATTGATAGTGCGCAGGTTGTGCAAATTTTCGGTCAAGACACTTTTGAAATTCTGTAAGCTCTGCTGGGCTTTCTTCTCATTTTCAGACGACTTAGAAATCATCTCTTGCAAGGAAAAATTGGTCGGAAACCCTTGCACTGGCACCTCTGCTTCCAAATTACACTGCGGACATTTGACAAAGTTGCCGAATGTGCCTGAAACTCTACTGTTTCACTTTTTTAAACGTCATTTCAACCACCTTTGTACGTACTCATGAAGTAACCTACCATCTAGATTTTGCTTTCTATGGACAATCTGAGTGGCACATCGTATGCAAAGCGAGTGACCGCAGGGCAACGATTTTGGGTGATCGTAGGCTTCAAAACAGCGCGGACAGCGAAGAAAGGCGCTTTCCTTGGATGACATTTTGTGTAAGAATGGCTGTTTAGGCCGCAAAACGGCTTGCGTCAATAGGCTAACTGATAAAATTTTCCTTAGACTTGTAGTTTTGTTGTTGTATCAGACAAGCACAGAAAGCGCTTTTAGTCAACGCACACATTACAAGAGATCACAGGTGAGTCAGAGAACGACAAGTCAAAGTTTGAAGAAACCGCCGTCGCACCATTTTGCTAGTAGCCAGAATGAGCCAAACATTTCCCCAAGCGAACACATCAAACACAAATTGCCGGAAAATAGCAATGTAAGAAAAACATCGTGTATGTGTGCCGCAGAAAAACAGAATGACTAGAGTGGCAGTCAGTGACCCCATTAGTAGATACAGGACGAAGCCGACAACCACAAATCTCAGCTCTCGCCGTGTCTTTCTGGTCGCATTTGAGCTAATTGCTTGCACAGGGTCCACTTTCTGCTGCTTTCGTACTTTCCAGAAACAGATTATGTAAATGACGCCTGTGTAGGTGCTCACAATGCACAGGAACAGAATGGCAGAACAATAATAGATTATCTGCAAATATTTTTCTGGATTTCTGCCGCCACCGCTCTAAAAAGCTTGAGCGCATAAAGCTCAAAACCGTTTTGAAATCGCCCTTTTGGTGAAATCAACCGTTGTCTTACACAGGGTACGTAAAAGAACAACCCGGAGACATTTACATTAATAATCACAAATGTTAACCGATTTAAATGAATCTTAAAGACAAATAAATTCTTGAAAGGTTGCTAAAATCTTTATTAAGATACTCTGCTTGGTTCCTGAGATATTTGCCCACAAACCAAACGAATAATTTTGACCATGAACAAGAGCGATTTTTATTAACTTCTCGGTAATACAGATTCCTACTGTTGAAGGCTTTGGAAGTTTTACTGGTGAAGTAATCGAGTTTGTGTTTCACGAGTTAAGCCTCGTTTACAGTGGGCAGGTAATGAATAAGTAAGTACAGCCACGGCCGAACCAGGGTGGGAAAATTTTGAAGAATTAGCTTTCAAGCATGCTTTTTTGATGAAGATATTGGTCTTACACTGCCATTAAATGCCGTTTGTTTGTGTCTGAGCCCCAAGATCCGATCCGATCCGATGTGAGGAGGGGGCCTTACGGCCCTATGCTCAGACCTCTGCGGTCCATTGCGCGACCCCCGTAGTTCGTCATCTCTGACGTTTGCCCTTCTTTCACTGCCAAGCCACTCTGGCCATGCTGTTGGGCGCGCCACGTACTAAGAGAGTGCCTGGCGTGGTGACGCACTGAACCGGTATTGGCCTTATTGCGGGCTCCTGACGTCATTGATCTTCCCTCCAACGCGGCATGCTATAGAAGCGGCCTCGGTGCAATGTCAGATCCAGTTGGTTCCCATTTTACCTACTCGCTGTAACCAGCTTTCGGTGGCCTGGGTGGAGCGTTGTGCCGACGACCAACTCTTTGCAGCAAGAAACTTGCCGCGCCGAGAGGTTGAACCACTACAACCGCTAGGGAAGCAGGGGCCGCCGTGACTCAGAGGCAGCGAGCTACCCACTGAGCCAACGACTCGGCTAGCCCCAAGATATGGCTCTAGCTCGCCGCAAGAAGGTTGTTCAGTCACTCCCTCAAAACAGATTTCCCGGGAAAACAAATTGCTATTTGCGAGATATTTTTTGGAACCAATCAAATACTATAAAACTTATCAACACACAAAACGATTGAGAACACAAAATTTTCGTGATCCAAATTTCTGTTCGCTGTTATTTTAATAACTATTTAGTTAAAACTATTTTCACATAAAGATGAGTGTAATTTCTGATTATTAGTTAGTATATAAAATGGTGGCGGCAGAAAAATGCACAGTGTTTGTAATGTACTACATAAAGTTCAACAACAAACCATATATGTTTCGTCGCTGAGAACACTGGCCTCCACTTTACCAGTAACGTTATCAAACCGATAGTGGTGTTGCATGAAAAACTGAGGCACAATCAAAAGGCTGGGTACTATCATGATCGTTAGTAGCAGTTTGGTCGTATTTCTTCGGTTCCATGTCTGAAAATCACTGACTTTTTGTACTTCCACGATTTTTAATTTTTCTAAAACTTTGCCTGTGAATAAGCGAAAGGAGTCACCACTGCTGAATACCGATTGACTGCTAAAGCCGATACACACAAACACTGTGTTGCCTGAAGAATATACAAGCTTATGTGAGCAAGTTTAGCTAATTGCTTCGGCCAGCGTTTAACCAACAAATCTGTGCCAAACCATTCCAAATGAGGAAAACGGATTAACACCCAAGTGCGAAACAGGCTGCAGATGTCAAAGATGCCTAAAGAGCAAAGAAATCTTTGAGAAAAATAGCACGTAAGCTTACCTAAGACGAAGCAGATGCCAAAGAAAGTGCTATTAAATGGTGGAGTTTTTCTAAATTTCACGATTGAGACTAAGAAAACACAGTAAACTGGCACTGATGTAAGGAAACAAAAGAGTAGAATGTATATGATTATGTCACCCATTCTGTAGGCAAGTGAATCGGTTGAGAAAACTGAATTGAATCTACTTTGATGAAAATCGTGCTAGGTTTGCATGACTCAGCTGGCAATCCAATTTGCTGTGCATACTTTGTATGGAATTACTGTAGGTATAACGCCTTTAATTTCGTAAATTGCAGACTCTTCAGTGACAAGCCACAGTATCACGAAACCTTTCTCTCACCTTCGAGCTGGTGCACAAAATTAGCCAGACATTACTCCAACCAAATACGTCTAACAAAACCTGTCTAGCTTTTACAGCAGTGGCCACTAACTTCGAGTTGTCTCGGCAGAAAAATACGATTGTAACAGTCAGGGACAGTGCTCCCATCAGTACGTACAAAACAAATCCAACTAGTGCGTAGTTTAGCTCTCTTCTCTTCACTTTCGTCGGGTTGGATTGGACCTCCGATTCGCAGCCGACCTTGTTCTGTTGTTGTCTGACTTTGATGAAACAAACTATGTAAATTAGGCCCGTGCATAGACTGAGAACACATGTAAACCCGATAGCGTACACGTTATATGCAGCCTGAAAACGTTTTTTAATTTTCAAGCAAAAAGTAAAATCTGATAAAACAAACCCTAAATGTTTTGTCGACCAGAGTTGCAGCCTCAATTTTCCCTGTTTTGTTGTTTATTATAAGGTCATGTTCCATCCAAAACTGAGGCATAATTGTGACAAATGAGTACAACATAATAGCAAATAAGACTTTGATTGTGTTCCGTTGATTCCATACCTAAAATTATGTAATTTTTCCAACTATCACTCTGTAACTTATCAATTTCATTAAGATTTTCTCCCTTTACTCACCTCTTGCGTCTTGCTACCTCACTCAACCTCACACTCAGTCATTTCTAATTCTAAATGTTGGAAGTTTTTCTACATTTAGCTCTATCTTCAGATTCCTGGTGCATTTTCCAATCTCTTCCCTCTTCCCAATTCCCACATCTTCTTCATTTTTGCAATCTCTCCTCATATGTAGCTTCCCACCACTTTCTCGCTCTATTCATTTTCCGCTTCCCTTTTTTGTGCATTCCTCCAATCTCTTGTTCAGTCTTACACCTCTTGCTTCCTCTTTCCATCTCTCCCTTCCTCATCCCATCTCTCCCTTCCTCTTCCCACCTCTCCCTTCCGCTTCCCATCTCTCACTGGGAGTTGTTGAATTGAACTTCTGTTGGTGTTTTTCACAGAAAAAGCGTTTTGGTAAATTTTATCGTTCCCAAAAATTTTTTTGTGGTATTCACGATCCGGTCTGGTTCCGGTCCAGTCCGGTACCGGATCAGACCCGGTCTGGTCCGGTTCCGGTCCAGTGGAAAATTTCGATCCAGTTGGGCCCTACTCTTCCCATCTCTCCCTCCCTCTTTCCATATCTTCCTCCCTCTTCCCATCTCTCAATCCCTCTTCCAATCTCACCCACTTTCCCACCTATTGTTCACTCTTCATATCACTGCTCTTTGTTCGATAAGATGCTGCGTACCTTCCAAATCTCACCTGCGAATAAGAAAAAGGAGTGACGATAGCAGAAAATCGATTAGCGGCTAGAGCAGTAACGCAGAGGAACTGTGCTGTCTGCACCATAAACAAACTGACTAATGCTAGTTTAGCTAGTTGATTCGGCCATTGTTTAGCCATCAAATCTGTACCAAACCATTGGAAATGAGGCAGTCTGATAAACAGCCAGCTTCGCAACAAGCAGCAAACATCACACACTCCTGAAATAGTCACGCACTTATCTCACGTTAAATCCTTTCAAGCCAATTACCTAGAGTAAAGTAAATGGAGAAAAAGCTGCCGTTGAAGGGAGGAATATGTCTAAACTTGACAATGGAGACCAAGAAAATACAATAGATCGGTAGTGACAAAAGAAAAGAAAACAAGAGAATTAGCTGAACCGTGTACCAAACATCCATTCTGCTTGCCGAGTCAGTTTAAGTGCGCCTAGCAAATCCATTCGATTCGATCTTCTCAGAATTCGCATGATTGCATGCACATAATCATCGCTTGTTTATTGAAACGGAATGCCATCGAGGTTTAATTGAATATACAGACAATCAATGCAAACTTCCATAACGCAAAAATAACACATCTGGGTAGCGTTCGCGAAGCATTTTTTCCAACTCATCTGCATGTTTCCAATCTCGAGTCTCTATCACAACACGCACCTAAACAAATTCTACGTACATTGTTTAGAGTTCAGCTGATGTTAAAAGGATAAAACCAAATAATTTTAAATTTTTTGTCGACTACCTTGACATGGAAGACATCAGTTCTGAGCCAGGCCCTTTCATGGAAGATATCTTTGATACTAGCTCCACCTTTAGCTAACAAAGCCGTTAGTTCAGCTATTCCACCTGGCCTGTCTGAGGTGCAACATTCCACTCTCACCATACGACCATCAACTGCTAGACCGCGCTCAATACACCGACCCAACACTGTTGTATCTATGTTTCCTCCGGTTAGTGGCATCACAACACTAAACATACACTGTATCCATTACATAATGTAATGCAACATAACAAAACGCAACGCAACCACACAACACAACACAACACAACACAACGTAACGTTACGTAACGTAACGCAACAACACAACGTAACGTAACGTAACACAACACAACACAACACAACACAACACAACACAACATAACATAACATAACATAACATAACATAACATAACATAACATAACATAACATAACATAACATAACATAACATAACATAACATAACATAACATTAACACCACACAACGCAAAGTTAACCAAGTTCTTTCCTACCGCTTTCCTTTCAACTCTGGTAACTTTTCGGCCAACAAAGCTGCCACCCCAACCGCTCCGGCACCTTCTACAACAGCTTTCTCTAGCTAAAATCGATAAAACAAATAAATAATCGATTAGAAATTGTTTGTCAACCTCAATCAGTCTCAAAACAGCCAACGCAATATGTTGTTCAGATACTGACACCATCTTGTCAACCAATCCTTTGGCTGTGTGAAGCGCGTTCACACCAACTCGCGGCAAAGCCAAGCCTGCAGGATTATGGTAGAACATTGTAGGTATACTGTAATAGAACAGCTAAACCATTACCATCTGCTAAAGTCCAGCCAGGTGGTGTGGTGACCAATTGACCCGCTTCCAAAGAATGGGCAAAAGCAGGACAAGTGTCTCCTTCAACACCCTGCAAATTACAGTTGTGTACAGTAATCATACAGTATTAGACTTACAATGACTGTAATTGATGGCTGCAACGTTTTAAGTGCCACAGCTATCCCTGAGATCAAACCTCCCCCACCCACAGGCACCACCACTGCATCAATGTGGTGCACTTGTTCCAGAATTTCCAGTGCAACTGTTCCCTGACCTGCTAGAATGTCTGGATGGTCATAACTGAAATGAAAACAATTATGCAAATCATGCAAGTATTGTCGCTTAACCCGTTGATATAGGTCAGCCCCTGATCATCAGCCAAACCCATGGCTATGTCCTTTGACTGAAATTAGATACTTACAAAAATCTAATATTCTAATCCTTTTAGACTTCTTATCCACCATGTCCTTAAATGCTGTTGTAATCTAATGAATTTGTTTGTTAGTTTGTTTGTTCGTTCATTCGTTTGTTCATTTGTTTGTTCGTTCGTTCGTTCGTTCGTTTGTTCGTTCGTTCGTTCGTTCGTTCGTTCGTTCGTTCGTTCGTTCGTTCGTTCGTTCGTTCGTTCGTTCGTTCGTTCGTTCGTTCGTTCGTTCGTTCGTTCGTTCGTTCGTTCGTTCGTTCGTTCGTTTGTTTGTTTGTTTGTTTGTTTGTTTGTTTGTTTGTTTGTTTGTTTGTTTGTTTGTTTGTTTGTTTGTTTGTTTGTTTGTTTGTTTGTTTGTAATTCATTGAATAATATGTGTGTAGTATGGTAAATATGTGTTTATACCTCTCCCATATCATTGCCTTTTACAATAATTGTAGCGCCAAACGATCTACAGCGAGAAACTTTCATCAGAGGCGCGTGAACTGGCATCACTACAGTTACAGGAATACCTAAAAAGACGGGTCAAGTACACAAAACAGTCCCTTATTTATAATAAAAATTATCATACCAAGCAATTCTCCATGGTAGCACAATGCCAAGGCGTGGTTTCCCGCTGATGCAGCCACTACGCCTCGTTTCTTTTGCTCCTAAAATTTTATAAACTGTTTATCTTTTTAACCATACAAGAAATACTGACATCATTCAACTTCATCAAAGCGTAGCGCGCCCCGCGTTCTTTAAAACTTCCGGTGACCTGCAGAAATTCCTTCTTCAAGTACAAATCAACGTCTAGTGCGTGTGACAATTGTATTGATTTCTAGAAAACTGCTTATTTCACAGCATGAAGCTCATACTAAATATACTCAACTGTGCAAGGAGTTCGTTCAATTCCTCCCCTGATAGAAAACATAGCGTGACTGACGTCTTGAAACTGAATTTTGACTGGGCATTCTGGGTCGCAAAATCCATCTTTCAGGTTTGTTTTCAGGTCAGAATGGCCACTGGTAATGCACTCTTTCTCAAGTTCCTTGATTCCCTGGCTGTACGCCTCCCCATCTTTACTGGCGGAACTAAAAAGGTAAATTGGGGCACCGATTACATAATAAAATAATTTATAGAAACTACGACCCAGATGCGACATACGATTTGCGAGGTTTGCTTTCTGTCTCCAAGCCGTTAATGCTTGTTCTGCCATTTAACTTTAGTTCCGATGAACTTTGACGTGACTTCTTTCCAGTGGGTTCGGTCGTAACTTCAGTAGTGGTGCTAAAATACATCAGTTAAAAAGCCTTTCAAATCGGAAGCAAACCTGGATCTGCGAGTTTTCATGGCTTAGAATAAACGAACCAGGTCACGGTTGGATTGCAATGACACTAGCACGTGCTAGACTAAGCAAAACATAAACAGAAACTTTGGACTTGCGACTTTACTTTGGCAGTTTTGTGCAGTTGTGTAAACATGGAAAGGAAAGGAACAAGCCAATTTGAGTAGCCTATACTTTTTAGTTTTTATACCTTGTACAACGCACTGTACACTGTTTTGTAGCATAATACATACTATTTTTAGAAATATTCTACGAAAATTGAAGGATGTTTGTACGAATTTGTATTCAGGTTCTGTTCAGAGATCTTGAGTAGGACACAAAGGCGCAAACACGCGACAAAAAAGGACAACACAACTTTTTCACTTTCTCTGTGCAGTGTTCTTTTCCTATACGTTCAATTTAGCTGCCTTATTGCAAGCAAGACACGATGCAATGGTCTTTTACTGGATTGTGAGATGTACGTAGTGTTGTCTGAAATACCGATTGAATAAAATAGGTTACGTTCGACTCAACTGAACTTATTCAGTAAATGTTTCGAGAAAGCAAGCAAAATGTTACCAGCCCGAGTTTAGGTCCACAAGAAAGAGTCCACCGGCACCGGGCTTTCTTGGCGTTTCGCACATCCACCAGTTGCGTTTAGATCCTGCGTAAGTACCTACTCAGAAATTTAAAGAAACAGGTGTTCGATTAAAATTTTGAAGAAAACGCTCCAAAATGCATGGAATTCGTTTTCTTGCACGTTTTGCGTAATAATCAGGCTTAAAATTGCGATTTCTAGTGGCCAAATTGCGCTTTAGAGCTAAAAACAAGCAAAAAATGAGCAAAACGGCCTCTAAGAACACCGATTTCTCTTGGATATCAGCGGCGGAAACATCAAATCCGTTTACCAAAGGCCTTTCTAAGCTAATTTTAAACTAACAATTGGTGATTTCTGGATTAGTTTGCTAGCACTGGACCCGTCACCAGCACATGTACGTAGTTGTCCGGGGCCAGGGAGGGTCCCTATTTTTTCCTCTGGGCTGGGCTGACCTTTCTAACTTAGGGGTAAGTCTAACCCTCTCTGTAATACATGTATGCGTTGTAGTTAAGCCAAATTTTCAGCTGCGAAGAACGAGTCAGACTGCCTTGTAAAGAATGATCAATATTGATTGTTTGCACTGTCGCTTATCTTCGCACAAATGGCAGCTTTAGCGTTAAGACGTGCCTAAACTGTAGCAAGTAAAGCTACAAAAGAAGCTGTACCTACGCTAAACGTCTTCAAGTCACGTTCTAAAAGTAGTTTAAGCACCGGAAATATGACGTAGAAATGATTTGGAGCAGCCGAAGATTGAGAAAATACAGATATGGATGGAAATATTGGCGTCTGCTAATTTTGGGTTCGTCCATTTTCGGTGTTGTGTATTTTCTGTTACCACCATCTGACTTCTACCAGCTGGATCCGCTCGTGGACGCCGGAAATCGAGTGAGTTTTTTTTGGCTAAAACGGCTTTTCTAACTTTTACATCCGCTTTTTGCAAAATTCTATTACATGTACGGACCTGGTACTAGAATATACGCACAATTACACGTACGTATGTCTCTCTTTGTTCAAATACCGCAGGGAAAACTCGTTAGAATTAGTTTTTAGCGCAGATTATAGATTAGGACAGGGTCGGTCAAAGGTGCCGTCTACCTATGACTAATTTCTGACTGCTTTTCGACATAAATCCGACACCCTTGCGCCACCAATTTTGTATCTGTTTATTGGACCGTTTCTAGTCCATGTGTGTGTGTCGATGAAATCGAGTGCTTCGCTTGTTGTAGTCTATTATTGTATATAAATGAGGCTGAGAAAATGTAGATATGTATCTAATTTTTTGCGTTTACTAATTTTGGGCTCATCTATTTTCGGTGCTGTATTTTTGCTTCTACGGCCGTCTGACTTTTACCACGTCGATCCGCTTTTGAACGCCGGAAATCGAGTGAGCTTCTGGCTAAAGATTTTTTAGTTTTAGAAGAAAAGTGTGTCTTAAAAATGTGAACACAACAGAGCTATGTATGTATGTATTATAAAAGGAAGCGTGTCGTGCTCCCCTTTTGTTCACTGCCAAATCACTATTGTGATGTGACTTTGAGGGCAAATATCACAGGAACTGCAGAGTAAATTTGCGTTTATCTTTCATGAAAAAAGATTCATTCAAATCGGTTGAGGAGATTTACAAAATCTCTGCTGGGTTGTTTTCTTTGGCGAACCCTGTACATAAATGCATTACATTTTGTAACCACATTAGCAATTTCGTTCTAGAGTAGATTTTTTGTAAAAATACTATTTTTAGTGTTCAATATTCAATTTGAATCCATGGGATAAAGAAGTCCTGAGCAAATTGAAATTGGTTGAGCCTCCTTTAATCTGCGACCAGCCGCCAATCTGGACTTATCTGACAGACGAAGGCTTTCTCAAATTTCATCTCAATCGCATTCCCAAAACTTATCTCCCTTCTCTCAAATGCAGTTTCATGTGTGTGCGTAGAGGCAACGATGACAAGAGCGTCAAATATAGTCCTCCTATTTCCATATCAGACATTGTATGTTTAATTAGTTGCAACTTGAACCGTTACTAAAAAGATATTTTCAGTCAGTGCCTCAAAAGGTAGACTGTGAGTTTGTGCAGTGCCAATGCAAATACGGCTGGAAGTCGGTCTACACTCAAGTGCACGCCCAAATTCTGCCTAATCTGAGCCGAGTGGCCGAGCTGAAACGCTCTCAGCCAATCAGAAAGCATCACGTGATTATACTGGTTTTTGACGGCGTTTCAAGACTTCACTTTCTGCGAAGTTGTCCAAAGACTGTGCAGGTGCTGGAAGATTTGTACAAAATTGTCGATTTTAAAGGAATGACCCGCACTGCTGGGGGCGGCCATGACAGCTACAAAAATGCTATGGCCTTTTTCTTAGGTTAGAAACCAGATTTTTTCTGGTTAGGCAATATTTTACATCCTTTTTGAGGTTTTAGGAAAATACTACAGAAATTACTCTGACCACCAAGTTTTCGATCAATTTTGGGACGACTTCGACTTTATCTGGAAACGGTTCAAGCGCGCAGGCTACCTGACCTTTGACAGTCAGGACTCGACTTTCGACATTTTTACTTACTCCAAAAAAGGCTTCCGCTATCAAGCTCAAGACCACAGACATCGGTGAGTTTCTGCACAAAATTCAAGTATAGTGTTGGTAAAAAACCGCCTTTGCCTTTTTTCGCGTTTTCGGATAATTTCAATTGACTGTCATTCCGTCAATTTTCAACCGAACCGATTTTCGGCACGATTATTACTATTTGTTTACAGTTTGTTTAGACCAAATCCTGGCCTTCAATCCTTCTGTAGCCCAGAGTTTCGCCCTTCTGAAATCAACTGACCCGAATTTTCAGACCTCAAGTTTAACATAAGTATCTCACGAATCCGTCATATATGATCTTCCGCGTTGCTAAGTAAATTTATTTGAAATATAGTTTACTTGCCAAACACTTAACTTGTATTATTACTAAATTTCTAAGAAAATATTATTAAAATTATACTTATAATTAACTTAAGGCAGAAATTCCCGTTTAATACAGGGTCCGCCTAAAAAAACCAACCCCGCAGATTTTTCGCTGTAGCAACAGCAAATCTCAACCGATTTCACTGAATCTTATTTTAAATGAAAGATAAATAAATTCTTCAAAGATTGGTTCAACGTTCATTAAGATACTCTGCTTAGTTCCTGAGATATTTGCCCTCAAATTCACAACAGAGATTTTGGCAATGAACGAACAAAAGGGATTTTTTTATTCTGTTGCACTTCATAACAAAACGGATTCCTACTACTGGCGATGGCTATTGGAGGCTTTATTGGAGAAACACACGCTCGGTTTACTTCACCAGTAAAGTCTCGTTAGCCCTCAGCAGTAGGAATCTGTTTTATTGTGAAGTGCAACGGAATCGTTCTTGTTCTTTGCCAAAATTTGTTTTGATTTTGAGGGCTATATCTCGAGAACTAAGCAGAGTATCTTAACAAAAAGTTCACCAATCTCTCAAGAATTTATCAATCTTTCATTAAAAGAAGGATTTATTCAAATCGGTTGATTTTCATGGTTTCAAAAGTAAAAAAATCTGATGGGTTGTTTTTTATCACCCTTGTTCATTGCCAAAATCTCCGTTGTGAATTTGAGGGCAAATATCTCAGGAACTGAGCAGAGTATCTTAATGAAAGTTAAACCAAACTTTGAAGAATTTATTTACCTTTCATTTAAAATAAGATTCAGTGAAATCGGTTGAGATTTGCGGTTGCTACAGCAAAAAATCTGCGGGTTGTTCTTTTGGCGGACCCTGTATAATTTAAATTATAATTAACTTGCCAAATAATTTACTTGTATTATTTAGTAAATTTATAAAAAATATAATTAAAATTACGTATAATTGACTTAGCAACAGTATTCTTGAGATGCTCATGTTTAAATTTTAGGTCTGAAAAACTGGGTTAATTCCTTTCAAAAGGGAAAATCTCTGGTCTACAAGGCTGGCGGGCTAGATTTGGCCAAATCAAACCTTAAACAAACAATAACAATCGTGCCAAACATCTATTAATTCGGTTGAAAATTGACGGAATGGCATTTGAACTTATTCAGAAAACTCTAAAAAAGACTAGGCCGGTCTTTTTTGTCAACACGTATTTCTGTTTACAAAATCTAACATTCTAGCACATTTTGGCTGGCCGCTCAGAGTCTGCCGGACCAAAAGTACGTGTTGGCGCATAGCAGATCTGACATGGTATCTCACGTGCACTGCTGCTTTTACAACCAAACTAAGCATCACCTGCAGCTAGAGTATTTACGCCAATTTCTAACCAAATACCACCGTTCAATTCCCAAATTTGCACTCTTCTGGAACGCTTGCCTTTCGCACGATTTTCCCGAAAATCTGCCCTACGGCGACCAAGAAATTTCCACGTTTCTTACTGATCATTTTCAACTACTAAAGGACTCCTTTCTGTTTGTTATGTCGGATCATGGGCCGGTCTCTGGAAAATTTCTGTCGACCGAGACTGGGACGATAGAAATCAGGATGCCTTTGCTTATGGTCGGCTTACCTGAGAGCGTCAGATCGTCGAATCCAGAAATGGCGCGAAATTTGAAAGCCAATTCTAAGGTTTAGACCTACTTTTACTACCTACTACTATTACTGCTTTTAAAATTGTCTTAGATTCTGACGAGTCATTATGACACATATGTGACTCTGAATGATATTCTGCAATTAGAAACTGGACCATACCAACGACAGAAAGATTGGGCTTACCTTAATATGGACGTGGCCAATGCTCAGAGTTACCTTCGACCTATGACCTTTGACCGGTCGTGTAAAAGCATAGGAATACCGGTAGAGTACTGCGTTTGTGAACAGCGCTTTCTACCTTTGGAGTCGAGCCACCCTCGAGCCTCCAAGCTCAGCAAGACTTTGATAAAGAAACTAAACTCTTTCTTTATCGACCAACCAAAATGTGCAAACTTGTTGGCCGATGAAGTGATTTCCCTTGCGCAAAGCGACAAAGATCTGAATTTGTTCAAATTGCATTTGCAAGTGAAGCCTAGTAATGGGACGTTCGAGACTATAATCAGGTGCAGAGAATCAAAGTGTGAAGTGGAGGGAGAAATTCAGAGAACTAATCGCTATGGTCTACAGTCGGCTTGTGTCTTAGAAAGCAAGCCTGCTATAAAGCCTTATTGTTATTGTGTGTCGTAATTACGTAGCTATTTATCGAAGTTTCGAATGAGTAAAATATTGTTGTCGCGCTCCGCCTGAATGGGAGAATAAGAAAAGAGAAACCAATCCTGCCAGACACAAAATATTTATTTCTAAATCATTAGCACAATCACTACCATTGACATCAGTGGATCAAAACTCTTTCCAAAAGACCAGTTTCAAATTTGGCACTGACCTATTTATGACCATGTTTGGTCTTTTTTAAAGGTTTTACTATCAACATTCCACCGACTGATGTTCTAAAGCGACAAATTTTCAAATCGAGTCACTCCGATTTCGCTCGACCGAGCATAACTCCACACAAAGTTGAAGCGGAATGGTGGCGTTTACTTGCAAATCTACAATTTCGAATTCCGCAGAAATCAGACGAGCGAGTCTTGCTCTTATTTTAGCTTCCGATAATTCTTGGTCGGGCTTTATTCTCAATTGTGCAGTGACCTCAGAAAAGTTTCCATCCGCTTTACCATCCAATTTTGCATCAACTTTTTCCCATCTCTGACAAACACTCCAAATACGTTCAACTGAAACCACAACCAAGCCCAGGCCGCAAAGCCACAAATGAAGAAATCCCACCCCGGACATCTGAGATAGCTTCAACGGCGTTCCGATCATAGATTTTTCGTAATTGTAATACGGACACTTAGGTTTGGCTCTAATTATTCCATCGGCATTTTGAATATATTTTTGCAGATAATTTTCGCTAAACCCACTAATCAAGCGAAGTGCCTGATTGAAAGCGGTCAAAACTGGCGAATTTTTTCTAAAAACAAAACCAGTTTGGTAGATGGGTAGATCATTGCCTGCTACTACGTCCAGGTGACAGTTGTAAGGATAACGTAGCGCATATTCTAGAGAATCACCCCTCATCGTAGCCAAAACGTAATTATCTTTGACGATCAGGTCCGAAATACCACTCATACTGCTCTCAAATCTTGCTGGGTTATTCTTCAGCGCTTCTCTAAGTAAACTGAAGTAATTTTCACTAGAATACAACGTTTCTTGATACAACCAGAATGTTTCATCGTATTGGATCAGAGTCAAGTCCTTATTTTTGATAAGATGTATCACCTGCCAGGAATCTGTCACTTTAGTCTCAGTTATACCGATCAAGCTGGTCAATAATTGACCTTGGTATAGGTTGGAAAAGAGTAGAAAACTGAGTCCACCTATTACTTGGTTAACCAGGCTGAAGTGTCTATTTCTGATCTTGTAAAAAGCTCTATAGATCATAGCAAATGCAAACAAAACACACCAAACTTGCCAAGTAAATGGCTTGAGAGCCAGGTACTTGCCAGCTGATAAACTCTCCTTAACTGATTTGGTCACAAAGACTAAAGGACCACTTCCGATTGGGTAGGAGAAGTCAAAATATCGACGTCGGAATGCAGTTTCAGCCATTGAAATGGCGGCTGTGTCTAATTGTCCATCTAAAATCATGCCCAGAGCACCAGTCCAAGAGCCGTTCTGGAACGCTCCCCACTTGGTATTTCCTAAGTTGTGGATTTCAATAGGAATATTCATGAGTTGAAGCGCGAAAGACAAAATTTTAACTTCTTTTAAGTTGGTTTGACACTTTCCTGGTTCTGTCAAACAGTGGCTTAGGTCTTGTACAGTGCAGGCATTAGAAAATTCGCCAATCGGGAGGACTCCCAATTGAAATGGCCTCTGCATGGTTGAAATGGGTAAGACTGTTTGACTGGTTCATTTGCTCAGTTTATTCTCAAATTTCCTAATGTGTTTCCTAATTTTCCTAATTTCCTAAAAATAATACTAATAGTGCAAGTTATTTTCCATCATTTTACAGAAGGAAATTTGAGAATATACTGGGCAAACGATCCAACCGGCAAGTCAGACAGCCTTACCCACTTCAAATATGCAGAGTGGACCATTTCAATTGGGAGTCCTCCCAGTCGGTGAATTTTCCAACTACGGCACTGTAAAAGACCTATGCCACTATTTGATGGAACCAGGCCAGGACCGTGTGAAACTGACCTAAGAGAGGCTAAAATCCTGTCTTTCGCTCTTGAACTCATGAATATTCCGGTAGAAATCCAGAGCTTTGGAGGAGCCGAGAGGGGCGGATTCAACAATGGTTCTTGGAATGGGGTTCTGGGCATGATTCTAGATGGACAATTGGACACAGCTGCTATCTCGATGACTGAAACTCCATTAAGACGTCAATACTTTGAGTTCTCTTACCCAATAGCTAGCGGTCCACTAGTTTTTCTGACCAAACCACCAGGCGAGAACTTTTCATCTGAGAGGTTGCTGGTTCTCAAGCCGTTTACCTTACAAGTTTGGTGGATTTTGGTTGCATTTGCACTGCTATTTTGGACATTTCACAAGATCAGAAACAAATGATCCAGTCTGCTCAACAGAGTAATAGCTGGACTAAGTTTTCTCCTCTTTTCCAACCTATACCAAGGTCAATTATTGACCAGTTTAATCGGTATTACTGAGACAAAAGTGACAGATCCGTGGCAGGTAATAGACCTCATCAAGAATAAGCACTTGACACTGATTCAATACGATGAAACGTTCTGGTTGTATCAAGAAACGTTGTATTCTAGTGAACGCTACTTCATTTTGCTTAGAGAGGCACTCAAAACTAACCCAGCAAGATTTGAGTTGAACTTGACTGCCATTACTGAATTGATTCTAAAGGATAATTACGTTCTGGCCACAATGTCACACGATGCAGCAGAGTACGCCCTGCTCTATCCTTACAATTGTCGTCTGGATATAGTAACTGGCAAAGATTTGCCCATCTATAAAGGTGGCTTTGTCTTCAGAAAAAATTCCCCTGTTTTCCGCAAGTTCAACCTTGCCCTTGAGACTCTCAGTGGCTTTAGTGACAATTACATACTAAAGTATTTGCAAAATATTCACAGAGTTGCCAAAGCGAAACCAAAGTGTCCGTATTGTGAAAAATTGCTAATTGGAGAGCCGTTGAAGCTGAGCCAACTGTGAGGAGTGATGTACTTTCACTTATTTCTTGGCATTCTGGCTTTCATAGCGCTTTTGTCTGAACGAGTTTGGAGTACTGCTTGGAAAGCGGAAGGAGGTGATACCAAATTAGACTGCAATTGGACGAAACCTTTTGTGATAATCGTCACAATTAAGAACTAGTGTCAGCCAAGCATCATCAGAAGCTGACGTGAGAAGAAGAATTCGGCTACACGTCTTTTCCTCGCGGACAGTTCCTCGCGCGACAGTTCCTCGCCGACTTTTCCTCACGCGACATTTCCTCGCTACGATTTTTCCTCGCTACGACTTTTCCTCGTAGGAATAAATATTCCAAGCCAACAGTATGTTCTTATCAAGCCTCTACGTAGGGCACAGGTCAGTTGGCCGGCCGGCGACAATCGGTTAGCCGGTTGTAAATAATCTTTGACAGCAATGAACACCTGACCGGAGCCGTGCTCACAGTCTTCTTTTATCTCTCTGTTTGCTGATCGCATCGCGCGTAAAGATGCGGAAAACTACAAAAGTGCGGTAGAGAAGTTTTTCTATAGAAGATGGACCTAATTTGGTCGGTCTCCAGAAAATCGTCCAATAAGCTTAAAAATAGGTAAAAACTATCTGGATTTTTGCAAAATGAACAGTGGGATGTCAGACTACCAGCAGAAAACTCGATAAAAAATCGATTTTTCCAAAACTAAGCTAAGAATATTGGTGTTTGAGCTTGTCTAAATTCAACCTCTTTCCTTTCATCACTTGGAGTCTGAGGCGTTAGACAGCCCTTTAATTTAGACACTTTTCTGTGAAATGGGCATTTTATTTTATTTTTCTGTATTTTTATGCAACGTAGTAGAGAGTGCAAGGCAAAAAGTAGGTTTTCCGATCCAAATTAGGTTCATCTACTCTTAGAGGTTACTGCCATGTTCAAAATGGATTTTTGTTCAACTCTATACATCGGTCCCGATTATTTGGGTTTTCCGATGGAGAACAGCGCTGCAGAAGAACGAGTCCCTCCACGCCACGCCCAAGTGGCAAGAGAAATAAGTCAAGTAAGTCTATACAATTCATGGATAGTGCTTTGGCTCCATGCACCCTCTTGCTTACTGCCATGTGCCCAGCAAAACGGAAGACACATCTACCAGTGGATGCTGGTCAAGCTTAAGCAGCTTCAACCTGGGCTGTCCCCTATCTTTATCATGACAGATTTCGAGCTGTCTGCTGGTCATGTCCTCCCAAATGGAAAGAAAGGTGAAAAAGTTAGGCATGTGCAAGAGCGTAGCCGGCAATCGAACACAGCACCTTTGGATTTCCGGTCCAATGCACTATATGCTACACGCCGATGCCTGACAAACACCTTAACTAGACCCTTGACAAGTACCAACCCCGTGCACGCATGAGCGCATCAACAAGCGTTTGACTCTTATTGTCTCCGATTATCGCAACCGCCGCCTGGATGACTATCTTAGAGGGATCGCTCATAATTTTTCGCAGTGTGTAGCATGTGTATGTTATTCGGCTTTGATAACAGCCGAAACGTTGTTATTCCATACTGTACAAAAGAGATAAAACGTTTTTATTCATATGAGGAAAAGTCGCGCGAGGAATAGTCGCGCTAGGAAAAGTCGTAGCTAGGAAAAGTCGCGCGAGGAAAAGTCGGCGAGGAACTGTCACGCGAGGAAAAGTCGTAGCTAGGAAAAGTCGCGTGAGGAAAAGTCGGCGAGGAACTGTCGCGCTATGAAAAGTCGTCGCTAGGAAAAGTCGCGCGAGGAAAAGTCGGTGAGGAACTGTTGCGCAAGGAAAAGTCGTAGCTAGGAAAAGTCGCACGAGGAAAAGTTGGCGAGGAACTGTCGCGCTAGGAAATGTCATAGCTAGGAAAAGTCGCGCGAGGAAAAGTCGGCGAGGAACTGTCGCGCGAGGAAAAGTCGTAGCTAGGAAAAGTCGCGTGAGGAAAAGTCGGCGAGGAACTGTCGCGCTATGAAAAGTCGTCGCTAGGAAAAGTCGCGTGAGGAAAAGTCGGCAAGGAACTGTTGCGCTAGGAAAAGTCATAGCTAGGAAAAGTCGCGCGAGGAAAAGTCGGCGAGGAACTGTCGCGCTAGGAAAAGTCATAGCTAGGAAAAGTCGCGCGAGGAAAAGTTGGCGAGGAACTGTCGCGCTAGGAAAAGTCGTAGCTAGGAAAAGTCGCGCGAGGAAAAGTCGGCGAGGAACTGTCGCGCGAGGAAAAGTCGTAGCTAGGAAAAGTCGCGAGGAAAAGTTGGCGAGGAACTGTCGCGCTAGGAAATGTCATAGCTAGGAAAAGTCGCGCGAGGAAAAGTCGGCAAGGAACTGTCGCGCTAGGAAAAGTCGTAGCTAGGAAAAGTCGCGTGAGGAAAAGTCGGCGAGGAACTGTCGCGCTAGGAAAAGTCGTAGCTAGGAAAAGTCGCGCGAGAAAAAGTCGGCGAGGAACTGTCGCGCGAGGAACTGTCCGCGAGGAAAAGACGTGATATCGAAGAATTCATTATCTAATTTCTAGTGAATTCCAAATTAGTAATTTGGAACTAAGAATCGCAGATCCAACAGAACTCTGTGAGATTTTACATAAACGACCTTCATACAGTAGTGCAACCTTCTCAACTTAAACTATATGCAGACGATGCAAAACTTTACTTTGCAACAGATAGGGGTTCCATAAACTACAATCTCAGAGATGATTTAAGAGTCAGTGTGTGATTCGATCGAGTCTTGGTATTCAGACCCAAAATTGAAAGTTTGGCGTAGAGGGCTGTAAGTAGGTATGGGCGACCATTTTTAATAATTCGCGCTACGACCACGAAAATATGCTGAAAGGGCCGATAGCATGACCGCATAGGACAATTGAGGCAAAAAACCGCATTCGATTTCATTAAAAATGAGAAAAATGCGATTTAATGACAGCCGTCTGCGAAGGACTTTTCTATGGCGCACTTGGTACCATTTTTATTATGGGCTATATATTTGAATAACTCGCGCTACAAGAAAAAGTTTATGCTAAAACGGCGATAGCATGACCGGATGCGATAAATTACGCAAAAAAACGCACTTGATTTCATGAAGAATTAGAGAAATTCGTGTTAAAAACAGTTTTTGTGTGAGCCGCGCAGTTTAGTAATTAGCATTTGGTCGCACGTTTGAACTGGGACTGATTTTCTGTGGCGCGATTTACGAAGATGCAACCCACTTGATTGTTTAAAATCTACTAGAAGGCCGTGAATATCCGTAACACAGCTAAATTAATGCGAAAAAGTATGATTGCAAGCGTTCCACAAAATAAAATTCTGAAATTGGAAAAATTTAGGGTTACAGAAACTTCAACACCGTTTGTGGGGTTAATGACAAATAGCAGAGAGCCAATTCTTGTATCATTCGAAAGCCTGAAGTCTACTGTACTCAGAACCGATTGAAACCGTTTCGCCAAATTCATCGTTTTATCACAACAATCAGGAACACGAAAAAAGTCCACGAAAAAGCCGATTTTCAGTAGTTAAGAAAGAATCCAATTTGTGGGGACCGCGTCAAACTGCGTTAAGAAAAAGAGTGGTGCTATATAGGTAACGAGTTACGCTGATTTCAAATCCGATTGAAACCAATTTAAATAAACTCTCCTTTCAACAGAAAATGGATGTTGAAAAATGGAATGGATGTTGTTTGTGGGGTTAATGACAAATAGCAGAGAGCCAATTCTTGTATCATTCGAAAGCCTGAAGTCTACTGTACTCAGAACCGATTGAAACCGTTTCGCCAAATTCATCGTTTTATCACAACAATCAGGAACACGAAAAAAGTCCACGAAAAAGCCGATTTTCAGTAGTTAAGAAAGAATCCAATTTGTGGGGACCGCGTCAAACTGCGTTAAGAAAAAGAGTGGTGCTATATAGGTAACGAGTTACGCTGATTTCAAATCCGATTGAAACCAATTTAAATAAACTCTCCTTTCAACAGAAAATGGATGTTGAAAAACGAAGAATTCAGTTTTTGAGAAAAAATGCCCTTTAACGGCTGAATTATGGTTCAAAATGCATCTTATTCGATAGCTCGTACTCTGTTTCATATAAGTACATCACTTCCTACCATCAACAACCGAACATAAAGAAGAATTTGCGCTTGAAGTTGCGAAAACCGTTTTCGGACTGTATTTTGCCCGTATTTTTGTATTTTCTAAACGGCGCAGCCGGACGAAGCGTGCCCATCCCTACTGTAAGTTGTCACACTAATCCTACTTGATTCAACTGCTGCTGAGGAATTCCCAATTCGACGCTCCACGCACGAGATATAAGCCCGCGAAAATCGGTTTGCTTAACTATGGGACGAAAATTTCCAACTTGAATTTCTTTCATACTTACAAGGGTTGGGACTTAAAAATTGGGGCTTTTATGTAACTTTTCGAGTAGATTAAGAATTTTCAGTCCAAAATTGTTTTCGATGAAAAAATTTTTTTCGCCCCCCCCCCCATTGGAGCCCCCAGCTCGACTGGAACCCCCCTAGACGCATTTTTTTATTTTAGAATTTCGTAGCGCTATTCAAGACCTACATTTTGGTATAAAATATTCAAGAAATAAGAGGTAAGTTTTCGAGAAAATTGACTTTGAATGAACAATACCGCCAAACAATATGGACAAAAATGCAGGTTTTTGTACATTCAAAGTCAATTTTCTCGAAAACCTACCTCTGAAATCTTGAATATTTTATACCAAAATGTATCTCTTGAATAGCGCTACGAAATTCTAAAATAAAAAAAATTTCTTTCATCGAAAACAACTTTGGACTAAAGATTCTTAATCTACTCGAAAAGTTGCTTAAAAGCCCCACTTTTTAAGTCCCAACCCTTGTCAGTAAGAAAGAAATTCAAGTTGGAAATTTTCGTCCAATAGTTAAGCAAGCCGATTTTCGCGGGCTTACATCTCGAGCGTGGAGCGTCGAATTGGGAATTCCTCAGCAGCAGTTGAATAACTCATCAAGTACGACAGTGTAGATAGTGTGACAACTTACAGCCTTCTATGCCAAACTTTCAATTTTGGGTCTGAATACCAAGACTCGATCGAATCAGACACTGACTCTTAAATCGTGTTTTTGCATGGGCAACACGAATGCAATTGGACATAGCCATACAAAAATGCATTTAGGTTACGATAATTACATTTAGGTTACGATAATGCAACTACATCGTTTGAGTTACGTGGACACACTGTCCCTACATGTACCCACATAGTAGACCTGGGCGTCACTATTTCTTCTAATTTTAAATTTTCTGCACATTGTCAAAGAATTGATCGCAATGGCTTTCAATCAATAAATTTGATTTTCAAGGTTTTTCATACTAGAAGCATACGTGTAACAGGTCATCTGCCGATGGGGGGAGGGGGGTTGGGGGGTCTGGCGCCTGCCGTTGGGGGTCAGAGCCAAAATTTTGGGAGGGGGCTAGGGCGCTAAAAAACGCTCAAAAATCGAAAAAATCGCAATTTTTTGGCTAAAAATCGCTATTTTGGGCTGAATGAAATACAGCTAAAAAGTGCTGCTTTGCAGGCGATTCTGGCAATTTTTGTGTATGAAATTCTAAAAAATTGCAAAAATTTGCTCAAAAACTTGTCAGAATAACCGGGGGGGGGGGTTCGGCGAAATCGTCTTGGGGAGTCCTTGGGGAGGAAATCGTCTTGGGAGTCTTGGGGGTCTGGCCTAAGTCCGGTGGGTGGGTGGGTGTTATATGCACAGTACATTGTCTCACAGTCGAACACAAGCACTAGATAGATACACCATCCAAAAGGCAAACAAACAGCATGAGACAGATAGACAAACTGACAGACAGGTATTTTTTTAATTTATCATTTCAAAACAACAAACTCACATCAATGATAAATGCACAGTACATTGTCTCACAGTCAAACACAAGCACTAGATAGATACACCATCCAAAAGGCAAACAAACAGCATGAGACAGATAGACAAACTGACAGACAGGTATTTTTTTAATTTATCATTTCAAAACAACAAACTCACATCAATGATAAATGCACAGTACATTGTCTCACAGTCGAACACAAGCACTAGATAGATACACCATCCAAAAGGCAAACAAACAGCATGAGACAGATAGACAAACTGACAGACAGGTATTTTTTTAATTTATCATTTCAAAACAACAAACTCACATCAATGATAAATGCACAGTACATTGTCTCACAGTCAAACACAAGCACTAGATAGATACACCATCCAAAAGGCAAACAAACAGCATGAGACAGATAGACAAACTGACAGACAGGTATTTTTTTAATTTATCATTTCAAAACAACAAACTCACATCAATGATAAATGCACAGTACATTGTCTCACAGTCGAACACAAGCACTAGATAGATACACCATCCAAAAGGCAAACAAACAGCATGAGACAGATAGACAAACTGACAGACAGGTATTTTTTTAATTTATCATTTCAAAACAACAAACTCACATCAATGATAAATGCACAGTACATTGTCTCACAGTCAAACACAAGCACTAGATAGATACACCATCCAAAAGGCAAACAAACAGCATGAGACAGATAGACAAACTGACAGACAGGTATTTTTTTAATTTATCATTTCAAAACAACAAACTCACATCAATGATAAATGCACAGTACATTGTCTCACAGTCAAACACAAGCACTAGATAGATACACCATCCAAAAGGCAAACAAACAACATGAGACAGATAGACAAACTGAGAGACAGGTATTTTTTAATTTATCATTTCAAAACAACAAACTCACATCAATGTTACATGCACAGTACATTGTCTCACAGTCAAACACAAGCACCTAGATACATTATCCAAAAAAGGCAAACAAACAGCATGAGACATATAGACAAACTGACAGACAGGTATTTTTTAATTTATCATTTCAAAACAACAAACTCACATTAATGTTATATGCACAGTACATTGTCTCACAGTCAAACACAAGCACCTAGATACATTATCCAAAAAAAGGCAAACAAACAGCATGAGACATATAGACAAACTGACAGACAGGTATTTTTTAATTTATCATTTCAAAACAACAAACTCACATCAATGTTATATGCACAGTACATTGTCTCACAGTCAAACACAAGCACCTAGATACATTATCCAAAAAAGGCAAACAAACAGCATGAGACATATAGACAAACTGACAGACAGGTATTTTTTAATTTATCATTTCAAAACAACAAACTCACATTAATGTTATATGCACAGTACATTGTCTCACAGTCAAACACAAGCACCTAGATACATTATCCAAAAAAGGCAA
The DNA here is from genome assembly GCA_030248155.1 of Sabatieria punctata. Lineage (NCBI taxonomy): Eukaryota > Metazoa > Nematoda > Chromadorea > Araeolaimida > Comesomatidae > Sabatieria > Sabatieria punctata. Next base: position 36,486 of record JASANB010006816.1, read on the forward strand.
ACAAACAACATGAGACATATAGACAAACTGACAGACAGGTATTTTTTAATTTATCATTTCAAAACAACAAACTCACATTAATGTTATATGCACAGTACATTGTCTCACAGTCGAACACAAGCACCTA
>JASANB010006817.1:0-70742 GCA_030248155.1 Sabatieria punctata
GCTATGTGCAAGTCGAAAAATCGAACTCAGGCCTGGGACCTCCGGTTTGGGAAGTTGTACCTAACGATGACTTGTGCTAAACCTGAAGAGCACAGCCCTCTAGGTGCCCTGGTCCGGCAGAGCCAGCCCTCGGAAGCAGGGTGGGCAACCATCAAAATCGGACTGTCAATAGGTCATGTTTGACTGAGTGTCACTTGCGATCCAAAGCAGCTAGAACGTTGTGCTTGGTGCCAAACGAATCGTCATGACATTGGCTTTCGTTTGCCGCATAAGCAGTACTGTTTCGCTGTTTCGTTCTCTAACCACGACATCGAATGTGAAAAGATCCGCAAAAAAATTTCATGGTGAAGTTCACTAAATTAGATTTTTCTCGAAAATAAAAAAAGTTACCCTCGAGATTTTTTTATATTTTATAGCCCTGTGAATTGCGCTTCTAACGGTGTATAGAAAGTGGCAAAAACGCATGCCTCTGCATATCAAATTTCCACTCAAAGTTCAAAGATAACCAAAAATTCGCTTATTTACCACTATTTAAGCATGTATCCATGCCTATGTATGTATGTATGTATGTATGTATGTTGTTTTTTTATTTTTTTATTTATTTATGTATGTATGTATGTATGTATGTATGTATGTATGTATGTATGTATGTATGTATGTATGTATGTATGTATGTATGTATGTATGTATGTATGTATGTATGTATGTATGTATGTATGTATGTATGTATGTATGTATGTATGTATGTATGTATGTATGTATGTATGTATGTATGTATGTATGTATGTATGTATGTATGTATGTATGTATGTATGTATGTCTAATTATGCTTAGTAGTAAGTTGATTCATTAGAAACTGATAATGAATTTCATAGTGAGAAATGACCAAACTAAGCTACATCAATGGCGTATCCAGGATTTTGCTAAAGGGGGGCTGTAAATTTTTGAAGTTGCGTGGTTGGGCCCCTGCCCAACAAGGGCGAGAAAATTTTGAGAAATTAGCCTTCTAAAATGGCTTTTAAAAGATATTCTGATCATAAAATAGACAGTTTTAGATCATGGTTAGACAGTTTGAGTACATAATTCCTTCATTTCTCTGATTTTTAGTCAATTTTCCTTCCTACATCCGCCGCAAAGGTGGGTGTACCCACCCTACACCCACTGGATACGCCACTGAACTATGTATCAGTCAAGGATCACTAATCAGATCACCCATTTCTGTTGCGCCACAATTCGTCTTCAACATTGACATGGTTGTGATCATTTATGTAAGCATCACGGCAGATGTAAATGTACTCATCAGTATCTTGGGGCTGTTCAATGTCAAGTTGCTCATCTTCATTTTCAGGAACTAAAAGATAACACAAGACAATGAAGAAAATTTGCTGCGTCCCTATTACTCTGAGTATGCTGTCGCTTTTGTGCAGGTCCTCTTGGCCTGGTAGCCGTGCCATCACTGCGTGCTTTGTGTGAAAAGTAGGACATAATTTGTTGCTCCGTAAGGTACTCGTTTGGCTGAAATCGAAGTGAAGCTGCAACATATGTACATGAATGTAATAATTAGGATTAGGTTTCAGTTCATGTGCTAACCACTAGAATCCCGAACATAAGGCATTTCCTTTGCCAGTGTCAGTGTGGTGCATTTTGAAAATTTGAAACTAGGTAAAGTAATACTAGGTAAAGTTGTCACCTAAGAAACTAGGTAAAGTAATACTAGGTAAAGTTCTCAGCTAAAAAACTAGGTAAAGTAATACTAGGTAAAGCCCAGAAAAACTAGGTAATACTAGGTAAATCTAGAACGCTCGAAATCAAATCAAAATAATATTTTTTGGTTCAATAGAAGAGCGATGAAGTTAATGGAGTTAAAATGTACGAAATTTGACACATTTCAAGTAAATATTTGTATTTTATTGATCAAATAAGTCAGAAATTCATTCTCTGGGCCACTGTAATTGTGGGAAAGCCGGAAATTTGAAGGTTTGCTGACTGAAAAAGCCACATAAAACTGAAAATGTCAAACTAGGTAACTTGTTCTACCTAGAAGTACCTAGTTATGTGGATTTAAAACTAGGTAAAGTAAAACTAGGTAAAATAGAGTAACCAGCAACTAGGTAAAGTAAATCTAGGTACTTTTCCCGAATATTAACTAGGTAATACTAGGTATACCTAGTTACCTAGTTACCTAGATAAAAAGTGCACCACACTGGCCAGTGTCCCAGCATTATGCTTCATTCGGTCTGTGCGACCTTCATCAAACTTCTCATCCAGCCAAGCCACCTGGTTCGAGTTAAAGCGAATGTTTGGTGAAGATTCACGCAGAGCCCAACCTGGTTCTAATGGCTTATGTCCTGCGACGCATTGACTATTGATTGCTTCTTCAGTATCAACCTCCCTTTCAAGTTGTTGATGGATGTCATTTGAACTTGTGAAAATATTCTCAAGATTGTTCTGATACATTTGCTGAGCCACATCCTGCATTGTTTGTCGCTCTGGAATCATCTGATGGGTACCAGTGATGAGGTGTCTGATGAGATTTCCGTAAAACTGGTATTTTCGCCTGCACCCTTCTTCAGGGCAATCAAAAAGTTCGTTTTCGTTCGCAGTCTCAAAAACCACTGTTTTGTCAACTTCCATTTCATCATCATCATCAGACTCATCAGTGCTTTGAACACGCTGCTGGGACAATTGGGCTTGATCAGGTTGTGCCAGTGTTGGGTCTTCAATGTCGCTTTCTGGATCAACCACGGATTGATCATTTTCTGCTTCTGCTGTGTTGATTTGATCTGTTGGGTAGAAAGAAACACCAACTGGCTTCCAGTAGTCTTTCCCTGGGATCTGGTACTGCAGATCTTCATGATATTCCAGTGTTGTACTGAACCTTTCTTTATTTCCTTTGTTTTCCCATACTTTCTTTGGAATCACTCTGCCCTCGACAATGTTTGGCTTTGCCAAGCCTCCAAAACACCATCATAAATGCCAGCAGAGGGGTCAACATACATACATACATACATACATACATACATACATACATACATACATACATACATACATACATACATACATACATGCATACATACATACATACATACATACATACATACATACATACATACATACATACATACATACATACATACATACATACATACATACATACATACATACATACATACATACATACATACATACATACATACATACATACATACATACATACATACATACATACATACATACATACATACATACATACATACATACATACATAGGCATGGGATACATGCTTAAATAGTGGTAAATTAGCGAATTTTTGGTTATCTTTGTACTTTGAGTGGAAATTTGATATGCAGAGGCATGCGTTTTTGCCACTTTCTATACACCGTTAGAAGCGCAATTCACAGGGCTATAAAATATAAAAAAATCTCGAGGGTAACTTTTTTTATTTTCGAGAAAAATCTAATTTAGTGAACTTCACCATGAAATTTTTTTGCGGATTTTTTCACATTCGATGTCGTGGTTAGAGAACGAAACAGCGAAACAGTACTGCTTATGCGGCAAACGAAAGCCAATGTCATGACGATTCGTTTGGCACCAAGCACAACGTTCTAGCTGCTTTGGATCGCAAGTGACACTCAGTCAAACATGACCTATTGACAGTCCGATTTTGATGGTTGCCCACCCTGCTTCCGAGGGCTGGCTCTGCCGGACCAGGGCACCTAGAGGGCTGTGCTCTTCAGGTTTAGCACAAGTCATCGTTAGGTACAACTTCCCCAAACCGGAGACCCCAGGGCTAAGTTTTCACGATGGCCGATTTTTCGACTTGCACATAGCAGGGTCGATTCTCTCGCGAACTGACTCTTAAATAGTGGTAAATAAGCGAATTTTTGGTTATCTTTGAACTTTGAGTGGAAATTTGATATGCAGAGGCATGCGTTTTTGCCACTTTCTATACACCGTTAGAAGCGCAATTCACAGGGCTATAAAATATAAAAAAATCCCGAGGGTACCCTTTTTTATTTTCGAGAAAAATCTAATTTAGTGAACTTTACCATGAAATTTTTTTGCGGATTTTTTCACATTCGATGTCGTGGTTAGAGAACGAAACAGCGAAACAGTACTACTTATGCGGCAAACGAAAGCCCATGTCATGACGATTTGTTTGGCACCAACCACAACGTTCTAGCTGCTTTGGATCGCAAGTGACACTCAGTCAAACATGACCTATTGACAGTCCGATTTTGATGGTTGCCCACCCTGCTTCCGAGGGCTGGCTCTGCCGGACCAGGGAACCTAGAGGGCTGTGCTCTTCAGGTTTAGCACAAGTCATCGTTAGGTACAACTTCCCCAAACCGGAGGTCCCAGGCCTGAGTTCGATTTTTCGACTTGCACATAGCTGTGAAGAACAAGGGTCGATTCTCTCGCGAACTGACTCTTAAATTGCACTGGCGAAAGTTGGCATATGTAATTGCGCCGTCTCCAAATAAATCAATTTATTTAATTTTAATAAAACTCAAAATGCGGATGCTAATAGAAAGAAACGAACAGAGTTAAAATATAATAGAGCAAAATGTTAAATCCTAATTATAGATTCTCAAAAAAGACCCTAAGATGTTACACTCAGGCACTTAACGCCGTTATGGTACCGACACCATATAAGGTACCATATATGGTACCGGTACCTTAGGTAGTGGTACCATTTATGGTACCGGCACCATATATGGTGTCGGTACCACAAACGGCGTTAAGTGCCTGACTGTAATCTAATAGCGCTATTAGTGCTTTCGCGATACGGCCCGGCTCTGTCCGTCCGTTGTCTAGCGTCTCTATGCAATGCATAAATAATATGCAATGCATGAACACCATATAAGGTGCCCGTACCATATAAGGTACCGGTACCTTAGGTAATGGTACCATATATGGTACCGGCACCATATATAGTACCACCACAGTCGCCGAACGTAGGGGCACCATATATGGTACCGGTACCTTAAATGGTACCACCACAGTCACCGAACGTGGGGGCACAATATATGGTACCACTACCCTAGGTACCGGTACCATATATGGCACTAACGGCGTTAAGTGCCTAACTGTGTTAAGTGATCCAATGCGACAAAACTTACCCAATCTTCGGGTTTCGGGTTCCAGAAATAGCCGGCGACTATGGAATGCCTGTTAGAAATTAATATACTGGCTAGCATGCACGCAACTATTTTCCTGACAGCCGATACATGCATTCGACAACTTCCGCTTTTTTTCGCAACAAAACTAATTGTCAGCAGCTATACGTGCGTGACCTTTTTCAGATTTCAAGGAAGTCTAATAAACCACCAACTCACCTAATACAATAAACTAGTACAGTACCTCCATAAATGGACACGACACCTCCATACACGGGACGCCTTTTGGGGCAGCGATAAATTCCCTTGTTTAAACAATTGTATGGAAAACCTCCATTAATTCAATCCTCAATGACCGACCGACCGACCGACCGACCGACCGACCGACCGACCGACCGACCGACCGACCGACCGACCGACCGACCGACCGACCGACCGACCGACCGACCGACCGACCGACCGACCGACCGACCGACCGACCGACCGACCGACCGACCGACCGACCACCGGCCGGCTTCATGTGCGCACCTAATAATAGTGATATAAAAATTAATTTAATTGTAATTGAAAATCGCATAATTGGCCCGTTCTTAATTTCAATTCAACTAATTTAATTTAATTGAAATTCAAAAGTTGGGCCATAATTTAATTGAAATTCGCCTGGAATTTCAATTATAGTTTCAATTATTTCCTGTGATGAATGAAAGGTATTAGAGGCGCTAATGACTTCAAACAAACACCTGTTTAAGGTTTGTCACCTTTTTATACTGACCTCACTTTGTTTCTATTTTAAAGCTATATTTTATGGTTTGGTTTTTATTTTGAAGTTCATAAAAGTCAAAACAGTGATTTTTGGATGTATGTTGGGTTACACCCCCTTTCTGGTGAAAGTACCTAGGATGTGATTTTGCTAAAAAATGCTGATGACCTTCAGATATGATCTGATATGTACTGATAATAAATAATGAACTAACTGTAAATTTCCCACAGAACGTCATTTTATGTGTTTCTAAAGGGCACCTTTTTAAAATTTTCTCGCCTCGTTGGGCAGCAGGCTAACCAGATGTCTCTAAGCCATTACATGGACGTTTTTCAAAGTCCTGGGTCACACTGTCACTGTCTTTTAACAGCAAAAATACAACAATTTAAAAAAATTGAAAAAATTGCATAATTGAAATTTTCCGAGGTTCCTTAATTTAATTGAAAATATAATTGTAATTGAAAATAATGGAAAACTATTTCAATTAATTTAATTTAATTGAAATTAAAAACTTAGGCCATAATTTAGTTGTAATTGAATTGAAATTCAAATTCCAAAATTTTACATCGCTACCTAATACCAGCTGTGGAAGAATCAGAAAACTGTGAAAAGCGGACGCAGCTGTTATGTAAGTTACTAGCGTAAAGTGCATCCGAACTGACTGCACTAGCAACCAAAATGCGCGTACAACTTGTAACTCTAACCTGCTCGCTAGCCTTTTTCCTGTCCGTTTACTTTGTTAAGTCAGAACAAGTGGTTAGAGTAGAAACCGAAAATGGTCTGTTAGAAGGCCAACTACTATCATCATCAGCTGATTTTAAGGTGGCAGCATTTAGAGGCGTTCCATATGCCAGAGCCCCGGTCGGCGAGTTGATGCTAAAAGTAGGTACTCTTAGATTAAAGATAGGTATGGCCAATGGTTTTCAAAAATTCACGCTACAGCAAAACAATTATGCTAAATGGACCGATAGCATGACCGGATACGATAATTTACGCAAAAAACCGCACTTGATTCCATGAAAAATTGGAAAAATGCGATCTAAAAACATCCGTCTGCGAAGAACTTTTGTATGGCGCACTTGGTACCATTTTTAGTTATGGGCAACAGATTTGAATAACTCGCGCTACAAGCAAAATTTATGCTAAAACGGCAATAGCATGACCGGATGCGATTATTTATGCAAAAAGCCGCACTTAATTTCAAGAAGTATTGGAGAAATGCGGGTTCAAAACAGCCGCGTGGGTCAAATCGCGTAAATTAGTGTTTATAACTTGGTCGCCGTCCCAGCGGTGGCTGATTTTCTATGGCGCGAGTTACGAAGGTGAAACCAACTTGATTGTTTAAAATCTACTAGAAAGATGTGAATGTTCGTCGCCCAGCTAAATTAATGCGAAAAAGTATGATTGGAAGTGTTGGGTACAATAAAAGCCTGAAATGGCAAAAATTAAGGGTTACAGAAACTTCAACACCGTTTGTGGGGTTAACGACAAAGAGCAGAGAGCCAATTCTTATATCATTCGAAAGTCTGAAGTCCACTGTACACGGAACCGATTGAACATCTTGCGCCGAATTCGTCGTTTTTTCACAAGAACGAGGAACATGAAAAAAATCCACGAAAATGCCCATTTTCAGTAGTTAAGAAAGAATCAAATTTGTGGGGCCCATGCCGAAGTGCGCAAAGAAAAAAAGCGGTGCTATATAGGTAACGAGTTGCGCTGATTTTAAATCCGGTTGAACAAAATTTGAATCAACTCTCCTTTTAACAGAAAATGGACATTGAAAAACGACGAAATCAGTTTTCGAGAGGAAAATGCTATTTAACGGCCGAATTATGATTCAAAATGCATCTTATTCGATAGCTTACACTCTGTTTCATATAAATACATCACATTCCCCTATCAATAATGGAACACAAAAAAGCATTTGCGCTTGAAGTTGCAAAAACCGTTTTGGACCACTTTTTGGCTGTGATTTTGTATTTTCTATTCCGCGCCGCGCGGACGTGCTTTGGCCATCCCTATTAAAGATCAGATCAAATGAAGTCAAAATTTTTGTCTACTCCTAGAAACCGGAGCCGTTTCCGCGATGGACCGGTCGAAAAGAAGCAAAAATCTGGCCACCCAGATGTATTCCAAGTCGAAAAGTTGGAAATGTGCCTGGCTCAAAATCAACCGACAGTCAAGATTGCTTATTTTTGAATGTTTTTGCCCCTCAACAGACCAGCAGTGATGGTAGTAAAAGCCTATACCCTGTACTGGTGTTTATTCAAGGAGGTGCATTTCAAATGGGATCAACAGAAAGATATGGTCTGAGGGGAATTTTGGAGCGGCTCGTACCGAAAGGAGTTGTAGTGGTCAGTATACAATATCGTGTTGGATTTTGGGGTAGGCTTTTGAGAGCTGCGACAGGAGTAGAGTGCGAATGAACAGGTGTTGAGCAGGCTTTATTGTAGGTAACCATGTACTTTAGTGTTGGGTTGTCAGGTACTTTTTTGGATTAGGTGTTGGGTTTCTGCATACATGTAACAGGTCATCCGCCGATGGGGGGAGGGGGGCTGGGGGGGTCTGGCGCCGGCCGGGGGGGGGGGGGGTCTGAGCCAAAATTTTGGGGGAGGGGGTAGGGCACTAAAAAACGCTCAAAAATCGAAAAAATCGCAATTTTTGGGCCAAAAATCGCCAAAAATCGTTAATTTGGGCTGAAATACAGCTAACAAGTGGTGTTTTGCAGGCGATTTTGGCAATTTTTGTGTCTGAAATTGTAAAAAATTGCAAAAATTTGCTCAAAAATTTACTTGCCAGAAAATCGGAGGGGGGTCCCCATCTGGGGGGGTCTGGCCTAAGTCGGGTGGGGGCAGACCCCCCCAGACCCCCCTGTTACATGTATGGGTTTCTGGTATTATTGGCACTCTAGAGGGCTCGGGTTCGTTGAAGGTACAGCTGACAAATCAATTTAGGGTTCTTCAGTACTGGTGACAGAGAGGTGCCCGGGAATCTTGGGTTATGGGACCAGCGACTGGCCTTAAAATGGATCAAAACCAACATTGAACGGTTTGGAGGTGACTCGTCAAGGATAACACTGATGGGACAAAGTGCAGGGGGCGTATCGGCAACTGCTCTGGCCATCTCTCCCCATTCGTATGGTAAAATGTGTAGTATTTTTGTTTATTTGTATTGGTTTTGTGAAAATAAATAGAATTCAGACTTATTTCAACAAATCATCGCTATGAGTGGAACGATTAGTGCCCGTTGGGCGGTGCAAACAGAATTGGTACTGAAAAACAGCAAATTACTGGCTAAGATTTTGCATTGTCACAACCACTCATCTACAGAGATGGTGAGCTGCATTCAAGCGACAAGCACGAGCCAGCAGATTGAAGCTGTCGACGAATTTAGACAACTCACTGTAAACCGAAAATTACATCAGGTATCTATTTGTCATAATTTTTTTCAGCAAGCTGAAGGACCAACTGCACTAACTTTGCCTTTTCTTCCAATCGAGGATGGAGATTTTTTCCCTGAACCTGTCACTGAACTAATCAGAAAAGCTCCTTATAAGCCATTTATAAGCGGGGGGCTAGCTGCCGACGGTGCCTATATGGCTGCTCCCCCTACCGATCAATGGAAATCGATATTCGATCAATTCGACGAACGATTCTTCAACTCTGCCATCGATGAAGTGATTACTGGTGATGACATCTCTTCCAATATCACCAAAACAATGATAAGATACAAATATCTGTACAAAAATGGCAAGAAAAACGTTGCGGACAAAGCTAAACTTTTTAACAGTTACATCAAGGTACAGGTCCCACTACCAAAACACTAAAATTCTCCATCAAATTAGATTTTTTAGTTTCTATCTGATATCTTCATTTATGCTCCAGCCCACTTTGACGCCCTTAGCATGGAGGTCAAAGGTCAAACTTGGCTGTATTCCTTTGACCACTTCAGCCCTGCAGCCTTTCCTGAAGAGCATGCATTCAAAGGTTGTCAGCATAAAAATCTGAGCTGTGGAAATTCACATTGTTTTAGGTGCCATGCATGCAATGGATGTTCCATTTATTTTTGGAGAAACTCAAAACCAACCATTTCGACCGTTTGAATTCGACCAAAATGACATAATAGTAGCAGAAACAGTTACAACTTTGTGGACGAGTTTTGTCAAATTTGGGTACGGCTAGTCAAACTCTACACTACTCTCTTTTGTGCATTTATTTGTTACAGTAACCCAACTCCACAGCCATTTCAAGACGTCATCTGGGAGCCGTTTGACTCAAAACGCAACAATTTTCTCAGTATACAACCGAAACTGAAGCAGAAGAAGAACTACTACCGAAAATCTATGCACTTTTGGAATGGTCTCTTGCCTGACATTCTTGTGCAGCTCAGTTAGATCTCTGTCAAAGTTCTGTTTCCTTCTGTGATACAACAGCGCCATTTTGGACAGAATTGTCTCTATCAGGCAGTAAAATACTGGCTCCCCAGCCCAATAACACCACCAGTGCCATGCCCAATGTAGGGTACAACCAAGGAGCAATGCGGTATAGCAGAAAAACTCGTGTATCCCCTCTAGGGTCCACAGTAAATACAGTAGAAGCATTAATGGTGTTTGTGTCATTTACCGAACATTGGTCTCCAATGGGCAGTCTGTAGTTCTCGAACGGTTTGTACTGTATATTACCGTAACAAATCCACAGTAGAAAGGTTACGGTCATAGCTACACTGACCAGGGCTCCTTGTCTATTGGCCCTTGGAACCAAAATTCCCAGTGCAAATAGACCAATCAGCGGCCCGGCCAAGGTTCCCATCAAATTGGTGACTGATTTAAGCAACCCACCGATTGGGTCACACAGGAAGGCCATACCTGTAGTCAACAAACCGGCCAATAAAGCAATCAGCTTGGAAACGTAGACAGTATTCACAGAATCTTGCTTTGAAGTAGGCAACCAAGACCGTATGAAGTCTTGCCAAACTACAGTACTGATACTGTTGATACCACTGGACACTGTACTCAGGGTTCCACTGCAGAGACAGGCCAGAAAGAGACCGGGCAGACCGGGAATGGAACCCAACGATTCAGCCACCATGTAGATCACCAACTGATCTTTACTTCTGATCTGTCCAGATTGTCTGGGGTCACAACGTATAAAATAAGCCACCAGAACAAGACCCACGAAGCAGCAGCAAGTCACCAGTAGAATGTAGCAGGGAATGACACAGGCCACGACCAATCTAGCCTGATTAAGGGAGGCTAGACTACAGTAACGCTGCACAGCAATCTGGCTGAGACCATACTGACCCAGCCAATAACCAAATCCGCCGAAACTGGCTATCCAGACTGAGAAGTACTGTAGAGGGTTTGGGTTGAAGTTGGTGAGGGGCTTGAACCGATCAGCACTCGATGCAATCTGAAGGCGTGGCTTTAGAGAAGCTTGTACAGCCTGCTACATATATGTATGTACATTGTAACAGGTCATCCGCCGTTGGGGGAAAGGCGATTCCAAATTCTAGGGAGATGGTTGGTGCTAAAAATGAAAACAATTATAATTTTGTAATAAAAATAGTAAAGAAATTACTTGAAACAAGTATTACTCGAAAGAAGAATTCGAGGAAGAGGGGTCGGGAAAATCGTCTCAGGGCTTTGGCCTAAGTCAGGTGGGGCAGGTACTGTTCTTTGGGCATGGGATTTTCAGGAATCGGTTCCAGTAGGGGCACGGCTGTATTTAAATTACAATCCTCACAAACTCCGCCCCTATGGTCAATGACCCAACTAGAGCTCTTCAATGTTTTACACTCGTTCAAAACCCGGTGTACACTACTGTACATGTACAACAGCCGAAAGTCCATTTCAAAATGCAACAAACTCTGTCTTTACTTTCATTCGTTTCTATTCAAACCAAATATCTTACCCGAAAAACCTCTTTCAAGCCGCCAGTATCTACAGTAGTTTTTACTGCCAGCGCCAATACTCCAGCGTACATTAAACTGGCTTGCAAGGTATCAGCCCAGACCACAGCTTTCAGTCCGCCAATGCTGGTGTAAAAAGTGCAGACGAGACCAACGGAAATGATAAACGCCCAGACTGGAATGTCCGTGACACCACTGAGTGCAACCGCCGGGGCATACATGACCACAGACACGTAGACCATCGTGTTGAGAATGAAGAATGTGGAGCCTAGCACGCGAAGCAGCTTGGAGTGGAAACGGACTTGGAAGTATTCGTAGACCGATGTTGGTTTTAGTCGGTAAAGGACTGGAAGAAAGAGCAGTCCGTTTACGGTCATAGAAATTGCGCCGGCTAGCATGTAAATCCAAGCAGATAACCCTGAAATTTCTAGACTAATCGATGAACTTGTTTTTATTTATACAGTAAAATTTCCACCCAGTTTTTCGAACTTGAATGAAGTACGTTTCAGCAAAGAACCTACCGTGTTCATAAATCTCAGCCGGAATGGCCAGCAATAAGACTCCCGACAGAAAGCTGGTTAAAATGGACAGTGCAGTAGGCAGAACGGGCATCTGTCTTTTGCCCAGCAGAAACTCCTCGTTAGAAGCTCCCCCTCTGACTGCATAGAACACTCCAATAGAAGCAGAAAGCAGCAAGGAGGCTGCAAAAATTGCCAGGTCCCAGGGCGAAAATCCCTTGCTCATCTTTCAATCCACAGGGAACAACTTTGCGAGCAAGTTAGCTCAGTGGAATGTAGCAATTTACACGCAAACTAACGGCTTGGTCAAGCCTACACTACTCTAGAGAGACTGCGCTAGGCTGTGATAGGCCGCCGGATGAGGGGCATCGCATCGTCCTACCGGTTTTTCACTCGTTGTAATGAATATCAAATGCCGAACGTTCTCTCTCTACTGCTGGCCGAGAAAACAATCGATATGCAGAGGCACGCGTGCTTTATTGATTGATGTACGCAACATCACTGCGTTGTGTAGATTTTAGGGTACGGTAGGAGGAAAATAGGCCTCCGTCCGCCGGCCGGTTGGCGGGATTACGGTAGGCAATTTGGTCAAACGTTATGTGGACGATTTTTGGGATTTACAAAATAAAAACTTGCTTGTCTGCTTAGTAGTCGTATGTTTTTGTTTGCTTAGCTTTCTAATTGACTGTTTGTTAAACTACGCAGGTGCTGTAAATTCGTTCTATTTGTTTTGGCTTTAAAATAGAGAGATTTTTCTTCTTTCTTGATCGCTCAGCGCAAGCGAGTTACGTAGCCTATCTCCGATCCGATCTGATGTGCGAGAGCCTTACGGCCCTACGATCAGACAAAATTTTGCATCCCCACCCCCTCCCGACGTTTTCGGCACAACCCCCTAAAACGTACGACGTTTTTAGCTGATACCCCGCCCGCCACCGAACCGACTATACTTGGTACTATGTCCGAGATTGAAAAATGTACAGGGTGTGCCAAAAAAAAACAACCCAGCAGAGTTTTTGCTGTAGCAACCGCAAATCTCAACCGATTTGAATGAATCTTTTTTTAAATGAAAGATAAATAAATTCTTGAAAGATTCATGTACCGTTTATTAAGATGGCCTGCTTAGTTCCTGAGATATTTGTCCTCAAAGTCAAAACAGAGATTTTGGCAATGAACAAGAGTGATAACGAACAAACCAGCAGATTTTTTACTTTTGCAACCATGAATCTGAACCGATTTGAATGAATCCTCTTTTGAATGAAAGACTGATAAATTCTTCAAAGATTGGTGCAATTTTTATTGAGATTCACAGTTTACTTCTTGAGATATTTGCCTTCTAAGTCGACACAGATTTTGGCAAAGCAAGAACGATTCCGTTGCATTTCATAATAAAGCAGATTCTACTGCTGGGGCTAATGATACTTTAGTGTTGAAGTAAACCGAGTTTCTGTGTCACATGTAAAGCCTCCAAGAGCCCTTAGCAGTAGCAGGAATCCGTTTTATTACGAAGTGCAGAATAATAAAAAATCCCTCTTGTTCAATGCCAAAATCACAGTTTTGATTTTGAGAGCCAATATCTCAGGAACTAAGCAGAGTACATTAATGAAAATTTCAGCAATCTTTTAAGAATTTATTTATCTTTCATTTAAAAAAGGATTCATTCAAATTGGTTGAAATTTGCGGTTGCTACAGCGAAAAATCTGCTGGGTTGTTTTTTTTGGCACACCCTGTATAATAAAATTTACATAGTACTGCAGAAGCTATGAAAAAAGAAACTTTTTGACCGTCAACTACGGTACCATTTTGGCAGTTGGAAAATTGAACTGGGTTGAGTTTTCCTTTTAACTTCTTGTAACACACCACGTGCCATTTGGGTGTGACAGCTTGCTCACATGACATGTCATGCGTTATTTTTTAAGAGTCTTAAAAACTTGCCTCACAACTCTCAAAAATTCATGACATGTCATGAAAATTTTGGTCTCAATTCGGAGGGCTCCATGACAGCTGTCATAATTTGCATGACATGTAATAATTGAGAATGACAACCAATGATAGCTTCTTGCTGTCATTTGGTTTGAGAGTTGTCTTACCAATTTTTTGCCGCATTTTGACGTCGATTAGGAAAAAGAACATTACGCTCTTCAATCTGCTTGTTTGATGTTGTTTATCAATGGTAAGAAACTAGCGTTGAGTAGGAGGAATAAAAGGTTCTTTCCACTAAAAGACGAATTTGCAAAAATATTTCTTTGTCTTTGTTTGTCTTTTTCATTCAGCTAAAATAGCTGTTGTTAGCTTTAAATAGCTTTGATAATCTGATAACTTACTTCATACATGTAACAGATCATCCACCGAAGGGGGAGGGGGTTTGGGGGTCTGGCGCCGGCTGGGGGGTCTGAGCCCAAATTTTGGGACGGGGATTGGGCACTAAAGAACGCTCAAAAATCGCAATTTGCGAGCTAAAAATCATTAAAAATCACTAATTTGGGCTGAAATACAGCTAAAAAGTGCCGGTTTGCAGGCGATTTTGGCAATTTTTGTGTCTGAAGTTGCCAAAAATGGCAAAAATTTTCTCAAAAAATTACTTGCCAGAAAATTGGAGGGGGAGTCGGAAAAATCGTCTCCCCTGGGGGGCGTCTGGCCTAAGCCGGGTGGGGGAGCCGACCCCCAGACCCCCTGTTACATCTATCACTTAACTTGCTTGCGGTAGACCTAATTGTACCGTGTCTTTTTGGGGTGGGCGAGAAACTAAGTCTGCTTGAGGTTGATGCATGCGGTAGGTTGGGATTGGCAGAGGGTCTAACAACCTAAATTATGCGGAATAAAAGAATAAAATAAAGTTAATTGCCATCTTTCAGCAATAAAATTTGCACCTTTACCATGTTCTACTTTCGGGTTAGGTGTAGATGGGGGGGGGAGAAAAATCAGGGAAGGTCAGAAATGGATTATACATTAATTAATTAACTTTCTTATGACTATATGACTCCGGAACGTGCCCTATACTGATGCACACCCCTAGGGGTATTTTTATATTTGGCAAAACAGGCCCCCCGGTCGTGTCTTGTACTGATGCGTCTCTAGGGGTATTTTTATATTTCGAAAACAGGCCCTCCGAAGCGTGCCCATACTGATGCGTCCCCTAGGGGGTATTTTTATGTTTTTAAAACAGACCCTCCAGAGCGTTCTCTATACTGATGCATCCCCTAGGGGTATTTTTATGTTGTTAAAACAGGCCCTCCGGAGCGTGCCTATACTGATGCGTCCCCCAAGGGGTATTTTTATATTTGGAAAACAGGCCATCCGGAGCGTGCCTATACTGATGCGTCTCTGGGGGTACTTTTATATTTGGCAAAACAGGCCCCCCGGGGCGTGCTCTATGCTGATTTAGTGATCATTAGACCCGTCAGGCAAAGGGCTTTCAAATGATATATGACATGACCACTTTGGACGATTTTGAAATGTTGGAATTTTGCCAAAAAAATTTTCGATAATCGATATTTATCGACAGAATTCGTTAATTTATAATTAATTATGATCATTAAACGCATTAATTTCTGTTTGGGATCGGTTCCTGATTTCCCCCCCCTAGCTAAACCTGATCCCTACTTTCTTTCCTACTCAATCGCATTAGATACCAAAGGAGATATGCTCGATAAAGATAGCCATTGCCTTAGAAATATATCTACAGAGTGCAAGCCGACAAGTCCTTGTTTGGAAGAGGCAGAAAAATCGAAACGCACGATTACCTGAAATATGTAGTTGAAATAATTTAGATACAGTATGCGGATTACGTGATTCAGGCAATTTCTATCGATCAAAATACTATGTACATGACATGTCATGCCTACCATGACAACTCTCAATCTGGTTCTGCAAATGCTCATTTATGACAGCTGTCATATTTTCCATGACATGTCATCACCCAATTATGACATCAGACACTTTATGACACCTTGATTTGTGAGTACTCTTAAAAAACTGGACTCACATGTCATGCGAATTTTTCCATGAGTCTCAAAACACAGGTGACATGTCACAATTCGGTGTGTTACAAGAAGTTAATAATATAGAGCGCCTGCGGACAAAATATTCTTAGGCCCTAAGAACGTCGACGTTTTTGATACTAACCCCCGATCCATTTTACCTACTCGCTGTAACCAGCTTTTCAGTGGCCTGGGTGGAGCTTTGTGCCGACCACCAACTCTTGCCGCCCCGAGAGGACGAGCGCACGACGTCGCGCACAGTGTCTTTGCGCCTGAACCACTACACCGACTGTGCCGGCTTATGTAGCCTACGTACAGTACATTGTATCTTTCCTTTCTCTGGCGGCGGCGGTGTGTTTTCTTTGTAGAGTCAACCGATATAACGGAATTGGATTGGATTGCTCGGTTCCGAAGATTTGGATACTCCTTGCTTTCCGGTCCTCGGTGTTTCAGCTTTGCACTGCAAACAACAGGCCTAATCTGCATCAGCACCAGCGTGCCACTCCGCCCTAAGATTGCCGAACCTGCGGAGAATCTTCGCCCACCATTGGAGTCGATTTTACTTCGACTGGAAGTACTGTTGTTTGGTATTGGATTTTCCGAATGTGTAATGTGTATGTGTATGTGTATACACATTCAAGCGTAATGTGTATGGTAATTTTGTGTATACACATTAAATTTTTTTTGTGTATTTTTGTGTATGTTTGTGTATTTTTGTGTATTTCAGTTATTTGGCACGATTTACCGGGATACGGTAATTACTGTAGTGTAGTAACTGGCCGCAAAAACAGAATAATAACAGGTGCCGAACTGCCGATGCAACTGAATCGAACAGAGCATGCAAGAAGGACAGTTTAGCATTAAAGAAAATCGCTGTTCAAGCGAACAATGATTTCGTCTTCCAAGTTCTGGGCTGTCAGGCGATGTCTACGCCCGCTTGTAGCAATTCCGCAATGGGAAAAGCTTCGCTCTAAACCAGCCGAAGTAGCTGGAACCGCCATTATATCAAGGGCCAACTGAGCAAGAGCTTTGGAAGGGGTGTTCAGCTTTAACTGCCAGAAATCGAGCGGATTTGGGGCGGTCGAGGGAGCTTCAGAAAAAGGCATAATCTCTTCTAGGTACTGGTCGATTTTCGCTTCAATAGATCGACTGCCAGTTCTGCTGGCAGTAACCTCTTGCAAGTCAGAGCGAAACTGCTGCTTGCGTCTGAAAAAGCCACTGTAGAGAGAACCAGTCTCTCCCACCGTTCCGGTAGCAGCTTCAGTAGATTTAGGCTCAGCAACAGTCTGTACTTCGTCTTTGTTCAGAAGACGAATAATTTCGCGAGTGGCTGCTTTTTTCAAGCAGTCCTCCATACTGTGCCCAAACGATGGATCAAGCAACGTGGCCATGGCGTAAACGGGTTGGAACTGGGAGGACTTAGGGTTCAGGATGTAGTCAAAGTACTGTTCAAGGCCAAGTCTCAAATTCTGAGCCAACGCAGCAATAGACATGCAGATATTGCCATCATCGCAGAACTCAATCAGATCGATTAAAGCTGGGATCACCTTGCTCGCTGTAGAGTAAATGTCACCCTGAAATACCAATAAGACGGCATTTCACTAATATTTGGTACAAATATTTCTTGCACATCTGGATAAAAACCTTCATTGACTTTGAAAACTAACCAAATCATTTCGTATTTGACTCAAACCTTTTAGACTAAGGTCCAAATAATACCAAAATACTCTGTGGTCGGTCGGTACGGAAATGGTTATCATTATTACTTAAAAGAAAAAGTGCAGTTAATAAGTACCTCTAAATCGGTTGTGTGAACCGCAAATTTTTGCAGCAATTGCACTACGGCCTCCACTTCCTTCCACTGCAAACGGGAGAGCTCCAGGTGGCCCAGCTGAGAAGTGCGTTGCTCAATAAGCTGAGTAACGTGAGGTTTCAGCTCAAGCAAACGTTGGAGAACGATGCAGAGATAGAGCCACCTTGTGACTGCTGGTTGGATTAGACCTTTGCCACCCGTTAAGCTGCTGAGCAGTTCATTGCAACGCTGAGAAGTGCGAATGGTGCGAATGAGGGCTTTGGCAGAATCAATGAGTGGCTTTAGAGCAGCTTCATCATCAACATTGCGTTTGACCACAGTGACCAACTTATGGGCAATGCAGCTAAGCCTTTTGACGCGACTGAACACCATGCTGTGCTGTGCCTCACATTCATCGAAATCGTCTTTGGTGTTGTCATCTAACTCAGCCTCAATGTTGGCATCCAGCTCAGCAGGATCAGTTGTAGTGGCAGATTCCTCACGCACATCTTCCACTATCTCAACTATTTGCTTGAAAGCTGCAACGACGTTGGAGCCAGAATCAGTCACAAAGAAGAAGACTTTGCTTAGGGGCACATTGTAATCTCCCAGCACGGAATGGACTGTCTGCAAGATCAGATCTGCAGTGTGACTGCCTTCAATTTTCTTTATAGCAAGAAGCAAACGCTGCAGTTTGTGACTGGCTGGATCGTAGAAATGTGCCATCACTCCCAGAAACGACTCTCTTAATCCCTTCTTGCTCCAAATGTCAGTGGAAACTGACAGCTGAAATCTATTAGCACAGTTTACTAGCTACTGGTGTAATTCAGTACAAATACTCACACGCTGTATGCTGGTGAGCTTCTGAGTAACACGTTGTTTAACATTTGAAGCCATCTCAGAAATAAGCCTGGCCAGCTGGTGACGGGAGGGAGGGTCGAACATGGGATCCAGCAGCGCGATTAGCTGGACAAACTCTTCTGACTCAACTACTCGACGTGACATCGAATTGGCTGCAAACAGGCGAGCCACAGCATCCACTCGTTTCTTATAGCGCATGTCATCTTTCTTATAGCGCTTTTGACTGGGTTTGGAGACTGTAGGGAAATTCAGGGTTGTCTGGATACCACCAGACACAGCAGAACTCTTAAAAGAAAACGGTCCAGAACTAGATTTAGTTGCAGCCACCCATTTCTGGTCAGTTTTGTGTCGGAATTCCTTGTACTCAGCTGGGTGCGATGAGCTGAGATGCTTAGCCAGGTTTCCAGCATGTTTGTGCTTGTGAACGAAAGGGCACAGTTTGCAGCTGGACGTTCCGTCAAAATTCTTGGCAAAGTAGTTCCACACAGCACTCTCACCTCCACCTCTGATGCGGCCTCCAGTAGCTTTCTTAATTTTCTTAGGTGGAACAGGTTCAACGCCGGCGGTAACTGTTTCATGCGCAGCAGCCTCTGGAGCAATATTTGCTTGCACCACGTCTTCAACGTCGCTTGTTGATGAATCAGGGTCTGCCATTCCTGAATGCAAATTCACCCTTTTTCTAATATTTTCTTTTCTCCCAGTAGTAGTACGTAATTGGCACGAAACAGAGTCATAGTTTCTCATGTCACCTTGCTTTTATAGGAGACTGTAGAATAATAGGAACAGTTTAATGAAAATAAGGTAATAATTCATCCTATGACCTGGGCTAGCAGCAGCATACGTACTGTAGTTTCGCAAAATAAGTATTTTGTGCCCTACGCAACTAAAGACAAAAATCAGGCATTCGAATTTGATTATGAATCCAACGCTCTGCTAGCTAAATATAGGCAACGATCGTACATCATACAAATTCTACCAAAACTTCTGAAAAATAAAACAAAACCTACCGATTTAGCAGTGCAACTGCAGCTCTTTTCTGTAGTGTGGTCCCCTTCTGATTGCAAAAATAATTTATACAGACGTCGTTAATCAGTATTCTCCATATAATTTTTTTAGGAAAGCGCCTGTGAGGTGGTGGCGGGGCGGCTGCATCTTTTACCGTAGGTTCTTCTGCGGGCTGTTTATAACGGCCAATACACATACACAAAAATACACATTTTGAGCACTGTTTGTGTATGGTAATGTGTATCGCAATTTTCAATGTGTATGTGTATGTGTATGTGTATACACATTGAAAAAACAATGTGTATTTTTGTGTATGGTAAATGTGTATGTGTATACACAAACAACAGTAACTGGAAGTGAGGTCAGAGACAGAAAGCTATCTCAGTTTCGTAACTGTCATTTCATCAGGCCTAAAGTACGTAATAATAGTTGGCTGCAGATCTTTGGTCGAACATTGTGAAATGTAAGATAGTATGAGCATGCTACATACATAGGTAATCCCAAAATCTTGTATTTTTTGGGTTGAGAAACTAAATATTTGGGCATGACCTACCTACAGGGCGCAGTTTATTACTAGACTTCTTTCTCTGGCTTTCTGTTGTACGTTTGTTTCAGACAGTGGAAAATACGTAGATCGGGGGTGGCGTCTGATTCTTTGAAAGAATGCCAGCGTGGAATTATTCTAGCTTCGGATTACCTCTCTCTTTCTTTCTGTGCACACTTCCCAAGTAGTTCGGAAAGGTGTTTTCCAGTCAAGTCAGGTTTTACTAGTAGAACCTCCATCAATGGGAAAGCTCACGGTGAAGGACAGCGTCTCTCATCTTTGGAAGCGTCTCACTTATGAATGGGTCCCACTTATGACGCTGTCAAAGTTGTTGAAAACCTTACTGAAATAGGTTCAATGATGTTCATTTTAGCTGTACATCGCAATGTTTGAGTTTTTCGTGGACCGGCTCATAAAGATCGTACTTCACTCAAAGCGAAACACATTATGTTTAACACAAACACCAGCAAGAAGAAAGAAAAGAACCACACAAAGTGTTGCAGAGGCAGATAGAGCTAAGAAATAGAGGTAGAGCTAGAGATAGTTAGCGTTAAGTTCCAAAACAGGTAAACCACACCTATCAATCATACGTCTATATAACAGGTCGTCCGCTTTCAGGGGAGAGGTTTTGCAGCTCTGTCCCTGGCCGCTGGAGGGGGTCCGAGCCCAAATTCTGGACCCGCTCCTGGCAGGCAAAACCGCATACCCCGTTCCCCAGGCCCGGCTTGGACATGTAACATGTACGTATGCACAACCTTATTACATATTACATGTACATGAACGTGAACATGTGATCAATAAATAGCACAAAAATTGACAATTTCAGTACATTGACTGTACATGTACCTGCTTGACACTACAGATTATACATGTAACAGGGGGTCTGCCCCCACCAGACTTAGGCCAGACCCTCCCCCCTGACACCCTCCCCCGAAACGATTTTTTCCGACCCCCCCCCCGATCATTTTCTGGCAAGTAATTCTTTTACCAAATTTTTGCGATTTTTTGCACTTTCAGACACGAAAACTACCAAAATCTCCTGTAAAACATCACTTTGTAGCTGTATTTCAGCTCAAATTAGCGATTTTTGACGATTTCTATTCGAAAAATTGCGTTGTTTTGCGATTTTTGAGCGTTTTTAGTGCCCCACCCCCTCCCCCTTCGGCGGTTGACCTATTGCATGTATGGTACAGATGGCAAATATTTGTATGTATATATAGAAAGTAAGCTCAAATGTACATGTATATGAATATGTACGTACGTATATATACACACGCAAACAAAAATTTAATTATTGCATAATGTTTGCATATTTGTATATTTTTATAAAATTGCAGAATTTTGCTAAAAATAAAAAAAACGGTTTTTAGGTTCAAAATTCGCATGCAAGCTATTGCGAAATGCGAGCAAACTATTTTAGCACTGAGAAAAGTGTGAACTTAAGCAGAAATGTGGTAGAAAACAGTAAAACCTACGTACTCAGCTTACTATTTCGCTACTTTACTTAGTAAATATGCAAACGGAAATATACAAACCGTTTGCATGTTAGGTTCGTTTGCATACGTATAAAACGTATCTGACAATCCAATGCATACGATATACATATATGTCAATATACAAATCAAAAACAATGTATATGTGTATGTAAATATTCAGACAACTGTATATGACACAGGGTGTTTCAAAAAGATGGAACCAATTTTTGCTGTCATCTCTGCAATCAATGTTTGGTGAAATTACCTAAAGTTTGAAAGACATGACAAAAAAACGGCGAAAAAACCAACTCACATCGGTGGATCGGTGATAGGACCAGAGTTGCAAGTAGCAGGACAGCTTGCGCGTATTTCAAGTTCGGCGCATAAGGCTGCATACTGTGCACAGTTCGGGTACTGGTCAGCTGAAAAATGCTTGCATAGGTTAGCTATTGAAAGAAACAACGCGTTTACTAGCCAACTAGACACAACAATGAACAAAGGAATGCAAAGGCCAAATATAAATCTCTTTCATCACTCCCCCTCAGACGAGCGTCGATCCATGGGCACATCCGAGCCTGACGATCGTCTGGAGTCACGAACTGTAGGAGAGCGAGAATCTGGAGAGCTTTGATCGAAAGGAAAACCGACAACATTGACTGCACAGTCGGTCCGGCCAAAAGGATCGGGAGTGATATCGAACCGGACTGCCTCGCCAGGGCACAGCTGTGGGGTCGACTGAGAGAAGTGAGGAGAAAGAAGAGAAGAGGCGTGAACGAAGTAGTCCTGGTTATAAACGATTGGAGAGCGGCGATGATCGGTGAACTGTGAACTTGGGCTGGGGAGACGCGGTGATTTGCGCACGAGGCGACGAACGATCGGTTGAACTGGAGACACAGGGGACGACTTGGCAAACACCGGCTGAGAACGGCAGGCGTTGGCAAGGTGACCAAGACGTCCACACTTGAAGCAAACGGGAGGAGACGAGCGCTGTCTGGGGGCTTTGAGTTCAGTGGAAGCGCATTGCTCGGGGACCGAAGGAGACGAACGCTGATTGAGAGAGTTGTTAACTGCCTGCTCAGTGTTGTAGTACTTGACAGCTTCCGAAGTAACCGAGTAGATGTCGTGAGGCTGAGCGGGATCGGAGAGGTGAAGAATCATGTGCTTCTTGATCTGGTAGGGGAGGAGATTGACGAACGCGGCTGCAGCAATACTCTCCGCGGTAGGCAGACGAGCCATCTGAGACTTGAAATGGTTGGCAAGCTGGATGACGTCGGAAGTGGGTGGCTGTTGAAGTAAGGTGAGGGCAACCTGAATTGGAGACTCGGCTGGCAGAAGGAGAGGTTCGAGATGAGTGAGGGCAGCTGCAAGAGTTGTAGTCTGGGGATCAGAAAGAGAGTGAAACTGTTGCCGGGCGGGACGGGAGGGTCGAGAGCATCTTCCAGCACCTTGCGCCATGGGAGTCCAGATTGCTGTACGAAGGAGATGACATCAGCGGACCAGTGAGCGAAGGAGACATCGTTAGCCGATTGGTTGAAGCAGTAGATAGAAGGACGCGGAAGAGTGACAGGAAGTTGTGGGTGAGCGGCGTGAGGACGATCTTGAAGGGCTGCAATCAAGCGTTCTTGTTGGCGCAAGAGTTGTATGAACGCGTCCTGTTGACGTTGTTGTTGTTCTTCGTGGCGTTGTCGTTGTTCTTCGTGGCGTTGTTGTTGTTCGTCATGGCGTTGTTGTTGTCATACATGTAGCTGGGTTTTCGGCTGGGGGGGAATTTTTCTGATCCAAAATAGGGTTTCAGGGCTATGCCCAAAGGGGGTTTCAGCGACCTTTTTTTGGTGTCCAAAAGTGGGTTTCAGCGACCTTTTTTGGGCTCAAAACAGGGTTTTGAGGACTAAAAATGGGGTAAAAATCGTGTCTGAAGTGCAAAAATTCCGTTTAAAACCCTATTTTTGCTGTAAAACGTGGAAAAAAATCTTATTTTTAATTTAAAATGTGCAAAAAAAGCTAATTTTGCTTTAAAACGTGCAAAGAAACCCATTTTATTCGACATAATACAGTTAAAATGCATTTCTGGAACCTTCTTTAGAGATTTTTAAACCCAAATTAGGGTTCCGGAACCCTATTTTGGGCCGCCAGAAACCCAAATTAGGGTTCTAGAACCCTATTTAGGGTTTCAGTAACCCAAATTAGGGTTCCGGAACCCTATTTCGGCACTCCAGAAACCCAAATTAGGGTTCTGGAACCCAATTTAGGGTTTCAGTAACCCAAATTAGGGTTTCAGTAACCCTATTTAGGGTTTCAGTAACCCAAAATACGGTTCCAGAACCCTATTTAGGGTTTCAGTAACCCAAAACAGGGTTTCGGAAACCCAAAACAGGGTTTCGGAAACCCAAATTAGGGTTCCGGAACCCTATTCAGGGTTTCAGAAACCCAAATTAGGGTTCCGGAACCCTATTTAGGGTTTCAGTAACCGAAATTAGGGTTTCAGTAACCCAAATTAGGGTTCCGGAACCCTATTTAGGGTTTCAGTAACCGAAATTAGGGTTTCAGAAACCCAAATTAGGGTTCCAGAACCCTATTTAGGGTTTCAGTAACCGAAATTAGGGTTTCAGTAACCCAAATTAGGGTTCCGGAACCCTATTTAGGGTTTCAGAAACCCAAATTAGGGTTTCAGTAATCCAAATTAGGGTTCCGGAACCCTATTTAGGGTTTCAGTAACCCAAAACAGGGTTTCGGAACCCTATTTAGGGTTTTTGAAACCCAAAACAGGGTTTCGGAACCCTATTTAGGGTTTTTGAAACCCAAACTAGGGCTCTGGAACCCAAGTTGGGTTTCTGAAACCCTAATCAGGGCTTCTGGAACCCTGTTTGCAGGTTTGCAAACCCAAAATAGGGTTTCAAAAAATTCCCCCCCCCAGAATCCGGCTGGGGGGGGGAATTTTCTCCGAAAATCGGGCCTGGGGGGAAATACCCCCCATTCCCCCCAACTACATGTATGGTTGTTGTTGTTGGAGGAAATGAAGGAAATCTGTAGTGGTGGGCTGAGGAGGGCGGTCGTCATCTTGCGAAAGTGTAGGAGGAACCGAGGGCGGACGAACAGGAGGAGCAGCTGTGAGGTTGAGTTGACTAACGGAGAGGTGGACGGACGAGTGAGAGGAGGAACCGGAAGCAGTCGGAGAAGTGGGGTTGGACTTGAGAGCCGTCTTGCGGTAGGTGGAACGAGTGGCCGGAGGTTTCTTTGTGCGAACCATGGTGGTTGGTAGTAATGGAAGAAGTCGAAGAACGGTAGTAGTACAAGAGGTAGTAGACAGTGGGTGCGCACAACACAACAAATAAGTTTGGTCTCGACACCAAAATGAAAGAAACAACGCGTTTACTAGCCAACTAGACACAACAATGAACAAAGGAATGCAAAGGCCAAATATAAATCTCTTTCACTATCTTACGCAGGTGTGAACAACGGGAACGGAGCTGGGATTTTAGAATTACGGAAGAGGTTGTATCCACAATACACTGCCCCGTCTACATACATTGTATACCGGAGTTTTCCACCTATAAGACATAGACATGGGTCTTACAGCATAACCGGAAAATGCCTAAATCTGGGGTCCCATTTTTGCACCTTATAAGACCCGGGTCTTGTAGGTAGAAAATCTACAGTTCAATTAAAACTCGATGTTCTGCATAAAAAGCATGAAATAGACTGGTTTTGATCTTTGCAACAACTGACTGTACGTTTAACTCGGAATAGCTCAGTTTTAAACAAGTTTTGAAAACTAAGGCAACTTAGAAGCTTAAATATGCTTACAGCAGCTATCTAAACCTATCAAATCAAAAATGTTACCAAGATTACGCAGGTTTTAGAACGATTCTTGATCGACCTGAGTTCAGAAAACTCCATATTCATTAGTTATCTTGTAAAAAATATACACGAAAACACACCATTTTGAGCTTAGACCGGGGTCTTATAACTGGAAAATAAATGCCCCCTGACAGACCCAGCTTTCTGACCACCTGCTATAAGACCCGCGTCTCATAATCGGAACAGAAACCCAGTTATTAGACCCGGGTCTTATAACCGGAGGGGTCTTATTGGTGGAAAACTCCGGTAGTGACCAGTGATGTGAGGTGTGTTTATTTCGGTGTTTTTTAAAAAAAAAACGTTCTTTTCCTAAGGGCTCGAAAAAAAACATAAATCGCGGAAAAAGCTAAAGCTAAAAATAGCTAATTTACGTAATTTTTCTATTAAAAGATGGACTTTTGGGATTGATAATACAGTCAAGCACTTTACGCCATTTATGGTACAGTACCAGTACTAAGGTATGGTATAAGGTGCCGGTGCCATGGTACCCCTTCGGCCGAGGCCTCATGTGATACCATATATGGTGTCCCTCTTCAAAACGTTTAAGTGGTACCATATATGGTATCAGTACCCTATTTGGTATCCCTTCGAGCGAGGTCTCAGGTGATACCATTAGACATCGGCTAGCATTTCATCCGGGGGAGTTGTAGATTTTCAAATCCTGAGGGGGGCTGAGGGGTAGCGACGGGTGATGGGGGTTGAGGCTATGATAAGCCAAAAACTCCGAGTTTTGGCCAAAACCAAGGTTTTTGGCTTATTTTTCGCTAAAAGTGGCAAAAATAGTTTTGGGGAAACGATACCATACATGTATATGGTATCACCTGCGACCTCGATCAAAGTGATAGCATTACGTATATGGTACCAATTAACGATTTGAAGGCTGCAAGTCTGATCTGGGACATTTACTGCCAGTAGACAGGCTTGTATAAGTCAGAAAAATTGCAATCAGTGCGAAATTTCAACACTGTTTCAAAATATCAGTGGACTTGAACCTGAACCTATTTATTGTCCAGGTTTTTTTGAAGATGGACTTGAACCTGAACCTATTGTCCAGGTTTTTTAGAAGATGGACTTGAACGTGGTCTTGAACCTGAAATTTCGTCGTTGGACTTGACTTCAGGGATGCCTACTAAATTCAAAGCTTGAATTTGATATCCACTTGATGCAGACCGGGGACAACCACCTACTCTGGGGACAAATTGTTCCAGATGTCCCAACGGGGACATGGGTGGGGACAAGCCAGGACAAGCCCCGGGGACAAGGGTGTTTGTCAAGGAGAAGAGGCAAGAAGTCGTCCCGCGGGGGACAAGGAGTTGTCCCGCGGGACAAGGAAAACATGTCCCCGAAAGCGGGGGCAAGGGGTGTATACTGCATTTTGAAGCCTGGATACTGTAGAAGGACAAGGGGTTGTCCCCGGCTCTCGGACACACGATGGGAGCTTTTGCTCCCTGGTCTGCATCAAGTGGATATGGTATGGTATCATACATGTAACAGCTCCGGGCCGACCTGGGGGGAGGGGGGTTTCCTCAGGTGGGGGGGCGAGGGGGGGTTTCGCCCAGGTGGGGGGTCCCAAATTTCAAAAAGCTCCAAAACGCCTAGAAATGCGTTTTTAGCACGTTTTTTTCAGTAAGGACGCTAAAAATCGCTATTTTAAGCTGCCAAATAGCGTTTTAAAGCTAAAAACAAGCAAAAAATGACAAAAAGAGCTTCCAAAAAAAGGCTTTTCAAGTGAATTTTAGGCTAAAAATTAGTGATTTCTGACCCAGTTTGTTAATACTGGAGCCACTACCACTACTTGTATTTTTTGGTCGGGGGAGCGGTCCCTAAACCTGTCTCGGGGGTGAGGGGGGTTGGCCTTTCCAGCAGGGGGGTAACCCCCCAAACCCCCCCTAGTACATGTATGTATGGTATAGTAGCTAATTCAGTTTGAATTTGGTTGGTATGATTTTGGTATGAATTTGGTACAGTAGTGATAGTTGGTTGTGATAATGTCATAGAATTTGGAAATTGTCTTTGGAAATTATGCTCAGTCCGCCTTTCTTGAGCTTTTTCCAATCAAAACATGCAGAAAGGATTGGGAATATATCCACTTGATGCAGACCAGGGAGCAAAAGCTCCCGACCTGTCCCCGGGAGTCGGGGACAACCCCTTGTCCTTCTACAGTATCCAGGCTTCAAAATGCAGTATACCTCCCTTGTCCCCCGCTTTCAGGGACATGTTTTCCTTGTCCCGCGGGACAATTTCTTGTCCCCCGGAGGACACCTTGAGAACAACTCCTTGTCCCCCGCGGGACAACTTCTTGCCTCTTCTCCTTGACAAACCCCCCTTGTCCCTGGGGCTTGTCCCCACCCATGTCCCCGTCGGCACATCTGGAACACCTTGTCCCTAAAGGAGGTGGTTGTCGCCGGTCTGCATCAAGTGGACATTTTGATTCATTTGAAAAGTGTTATCAAGCATGTATGTGTATAGCCAACAAGCTAGTACTAAAATGAAAAGGCCTTCCCAAAATAATAATTCTAGTGCTAAAATTATCTGGTAAAGGCGCCTGATTTTGATATGGTATGGTATAGTATAGAAGGAGCTGTTTTCAGTTTGGTTTGGTATCTACGGTACTAAATTCAAAGATTGATTTTAGTACCAGTACATTTTTGGTATGGTAGGCATCCCTGCTTGACTTGAACCTGAACCTATTTTTTAACCCCGCACTATCCAATAGTATGTGATACGTACCGTTAACATCGGTCAGCATGCCTGATATTCCTGGCGGGGAGGTGCAGCCGCCATTGTAGTCGTAGGTGCCAGCTCCAGTAGCATCGCAGTTCATATTAGTACTGACCGCGTTGTTCCAGGCATTTCCTCCAGTAGCTATAACAGCCAGTCGGTAATACAGTTGCAAACTATTGAATTTCAGTACAGGGTTCGTACAGGTCAGGGAAGTCAGGGAGGTGAGGGAAAAGTCAGAGAATTTAAAAATGGTCAGGGAGTCATGGAGAAGTCAGGGAATTTTGAGTCTGGTCAGGGAAAATTGGACTACCTTACGGTTATTTGTAGTAGTTTCTGTTAGAGTGCGAACTGGTATTGGGTGTATTGGGGCGTTGTCCAGGTATTGGTATTGGGTTTTTTATGCCTCAATACCCAATACTAATTAGGACCTATAAAAATCGCTGTTGAACTGAAAAACTGACCTGAAAAACATCGAAAACATTGAACGATGATTACAGTAGGTATAGAAAGCCGTTTTTTGCGATAATAAACTAACGGTTAATAATGTCTTATACTGTCCGCTTTTCTAAGCAATTTCTTTTGTCTTATCTAAGATAAACGATTGTGACTCAACTGAAATTTGTCATTTTTAGTGATACAGAATGTATTAGTACTGTACGCAGGGGCTGCGTGGCGTGTGTGGTACACTCCTTCTCGGTAGAACCTACTGTTGCATGCGTATACGCATTACGCATATCATTACGCAAAGTACGCATTGCATTTCAGAATGCGTATACGCATACGCATACGCATACGCATTTGAATTTCATTACGCAATATTATTACGCATTCTGTCAAAAGTTTGCATATTTTTGCGTAATGCGTATTGGGTCTGAAAAATAGCTATACATTTTCGAATGTCTTGCAAAAAATTAGTTCAAGTTGTTACCAAACGGATATTCTTTATGTTTTTTAGTGCGAGGTGAGGGTACCAGGAATTTTCTGAGATAATTTGAAGCTTTAACCAAGTTTTGCTTGCTAATATTTAAAAAAGAGGCAAAGATTTAACAGAAAAGGAAATGTGCGACAAAACCGTGAATTTAGAGTTTCCACGGTTTTGGGAGACATGAGTTGTGCTGCATGGGCAGGCTATCTGTTTGTGCTCTGCTTCCACTGCGTATGTTTATTGTAAATTTGATTGCTACAGTATTAGACCTCTTCAGGAAATGAGCATTCAATTGTTTTTTATTAGGAATAGCGCATAAAATCTCTTGCTTGTTGAAAACATACGTACAGTACATACAGTACCATACATGTAACAGGTCATCTGCCGAATAGGGAGGGGGGCTGGGGGGTCTGGCGCTGGTCGGAGGGGTTTGAGCCCAAATTCTAAGGATGGGCTAAGCACTAAAAAAGCTTAAAAATCGCAATATTTCGGCTAAAATGTTTAAAAATCGCTAAATAGAAAGAAGAAGGTGAAAACGTTAGGTATGTGCAAGGGCGTAGCTGGGAATCGAACCCAGCACCTTCGGATTTCCTTTGAAATTTGGGCTCAAATGCAGCTAAAAGTGCTGTTTTTCAGGCAATTTTGGCAATTTTTGCTTCTGAAATTGTAAAAAATCTCCAAAATTCGCGAAAAAATTTGGGTTGCAATTCATTTCAAGGCAGGAATTTGATTATTGGATACCTAAACAACACGTTGTGGAGACAAACAAGCCGTTCAGAGAAATTTCTGATTGTTTCTGAGATTACGCATTACGCATACGCATTACGCAAAATACGCATTGGTTTTTGCAATGCGTATACGCAAACTCATACGCATTTGCAATTGGAATGCGTATACGCATACGCATACGCATACGCATTTGAAAAATCCGGTATTAAACAACAGTAGTAGAACCAGAAGAAAAAATCCGCCGAAAATACAGTATAGATCAAAAAAAATGTCCCATCGCTTTTTCGGCCTTCACTCAAACGGTTTGTTCTCAGTCAATTCTTTACCGATTTGGCTCAAATTTTCAGCAAAAATTAACAACATGGTTGGCTAAATATTCTGCAAGTGTGGTGCCAAAATTCCGACTCATACTGGTTTTATGACCTGAAAACTAGGAATGAGGGTGGTCCACGCAAATTTAATTTTTTTCGGTAATACAAGGAGTACAGGCCTGAAACTTGCAGGAATGATTGGTGTTGCTATTGGGCATAACATACTAAGCGGGCAGCCCTGTAGCTCAAAAGGCACTAAAATGGGGGAATTTCAAAAACATGCCGAAATATGACTTTTCTTCGTAAAACCGGCAAAATGACGATTCTAAAGATTTTCAATTTTCAAAAAACGCTGCAGGGATGGTTACTATGGTGTGGAACAGAGCTTAAATATCAGGTTCATTTATTTGTCGAACTTCCTGCTACAATCTATGTTGATTAACAACAGATTCAGTGCTTTGATTCTAGAAGGTGCAGATTTCTTAACTATGGGATTTTCACTCAGGTTTTTGAAATTCCCCCATTTTAGTGCCCTTTGAGCTACAGGGCTGCCCGCTTAGTATGTTATGCCCAATAGCAACACCAATCATTCCTGCAAGTTTCAGGACTGTACTCCTTGTATTACCGAAAAAAAAATAAATTTGCGTGGACCACCCTCATTCCTAGTTTCGGGTCATAAAACCAGTAAGAGTCGGAATTTTGGCACTAAACTTGCAGAATATTTAGCCAACCATGTTGTTAATTTCTGCTGAAAATTTGAGCCACATCGGTAAAGAAGTGACTGAGAACGAAACGTTTGAGTGAAGGCCGAAAAAGCGATGGGACATTTTTTTTATCTATACTGTATATAAGAAATACTGTCATACAGAACATCATGTATGGACTAAAACTGTTAATTTCTGCTTATTTTACCCTACAGAACGGTTTCTAAATGCTTTCTTAATTTTTCAAAAATTTTCTCCCCCTGGTTCGATGATGGCCCAACCAGGCCTCTTCGAAATTTTTGGACGGCTATTTTTTGTCACGAGTTTGTTTTGGTCAAGTCCTATAACCTGTTAGCCTTCTGTAGCCTGGAGTTATATGCCCGTCAAAAACAAACTGACCCGAATTTTCAGATGGAAATTTTGCACACATATCTCACCTCACGAACCCTTCATCGTATCTTTCCCAAATTTTGCAGGTTAACCAATCTTTACGTATCATTTTCATAAATGAGGTGGTGATCCTGTGAACATAAAGCACGGTTGTATGGCCTAATTTAGGTGTTCATTGTGTTGCCTTAGTTGAGGCGATTATAATCCACGATGCCACTTGTTCGTATACCTCTGCTTTCTGTACAACGGATAACACCCTCATTTTTGAGAATGCTACAACTACAACTGTAACTTTTCACATCTACTGAAAGTAAAAATCCGCCAGATTTTAACAGGCTGTGCTGGGAAGCTGAGCAGACATGGGCTAGCATTTGATAGGGGGTAGAATTTTCAATTTCTGAGGGGGGGGGTAGGAGCTCGTGAGGGGGCTGAGGGGGTAGCTTAAAAATTCGATTTTCCGCAAAATATGCGCATTTTCGGCATTTTTACGACAAATGGTACCGTTTTGTACTGTTTTTGACAAAAATTAGTGCTTATCCTTGCAAATAATACGTTTATTTTTAAATAACATGTTAGCATACATGTCGTTGGGGGGTAAAGGGGGGGCGGCCCCCCCAAGCCCGATTTTTCGGCAAAAGTCCCCCCCAGCGGATTTTTGGGGGGGACCTGAAAACCCACTTTTGGATTCCAAAGTAAAGAAAATTTTAGCCCAGACAATACATTCTGCAGCACAAAATTGGGTTTTCGGCTGCCATACAACCCAAAACAGGGTTTTGTAAGGGTTGGAAATCCTAAATAGGGTTTTTAGACTGCTTACAAACCCTGATTAGGGTTTTTAAGCTGCTTTGAAACCCTAAACAGGGTTTTCAGGTTACTTTTAAACCCGGATTAGGGTTTTCAGGTTACTTTTAAACCCGGATTAGGGTTTTCAGGTTACTTTCAAACCCTGATTAGGGTTTTTAGGCTACTTTGAAACCCTAAACAGGGTTTTCAGGTTACTTTCAAACCCTGATTAGGGTTTTTAGGCTACTTTAAAACCCTAAACAGGGTTTCCAGGTTACTTTGAAACCCTGATTAGGGTTTTCAGGTTACTTTTAAACCCTGATTAGGGTTTTCAGGTTACTTTTAAACCTTGATTAGGGTTTTTAGGCTACTTTTAAACCCTGATTAGGGTTTTCAGGTTACTTTTAAACCCTGATTAGGGTTTTCATGTTACTTTCAAACCCTGATTAGGGTTTTTAGGCTACTCTGAAACCCTAAACAGGGTTTTCAGGTTACTTTTAAACCCTGATTAGGGTTTTCAGGTTACTTTCAAAGCCTGATTAGGGTTTTTAGGTTACTTAGAAACTCTAAACAGGGTTTTCAGGTTACTTTTAAACCCGGATTAGGGTTTTCAGGTTACTTTTAAACCCGGATTAGGGTTTTCAGGTTACTTTCAAACCCTGATTAGGGTTTTTAGGCTACTTTGAAACCCTAAACAGGGTTTTCAGGTTACTTTTAAACCCTGATTGGGGTTTTTAGGCTACTTTGAAACCCTAAACAGGGTTTTCAGGTTACTTTGAAACCCTAACTAGGGTTTTTAGGTTACTTTCAAACCTGATTAGGGTTTTCAGGTTACTTTCAAAGCCTGATTAGGGTTTTTAGGTTACTTTGAAACACTAAACAGGGTTTTAGCACTGGCTAGAAAGCCTAGAGAGGTTTTTAGGTTGATTAGAAACCCTAAACAGGGTTTAAGAACTGCATCCAAATCACTAAATAGGGTTTTTTAGTAATCTTATAAGTCAAAACAGGGTTTTGCGCGTGCCTCAGAATCGAAATTAGGGTTCTGTGAACTATTTTTAGTCAATATAACGCATTTCAATCAGTATTTTATCGCTGAAACTCATATTCAATACGTATTTTGAGCGCAAAACAGCTTTTTATTACATTCGTTGCTTCAATATTCGGTTTTTAAGGCATTTTTTTCAACCGGAACAGGGTTTTTAAGGCATTTTTAATGCAAAAACAGGGTTTTAAAGGCTTTTTTCGGTCCAAATAGGGTTTTGAAGCCATTTTTCGCCCCAGAATCCCTAAAAAAGGTCGACAAAACCCACTTTTTACTCCAAAAAAAGGTCGACAAAACCCACCTTTGGACCCCAAAAAAAGGTCGCAAAACCACTTTGGACTTGGTCCCAAAACCCTATTTGGGATTTCAAAAAGGTCCCCCCCACGGAAAAACCCAGCGACATGTATGCATGTTAGAAAATAATCGCACTAGGGCGGTGTATCACTTTCCCTTCCAATTCGTTTTCGTCTTCATATTCATCACTTCGTCTACAGTAACTCCCTTCCAGAAAGAATAGAAATTCCAAACTAAAGTCGGTAGCGACCATAATAGCTGAGAGGGTCCCATACATGTAACAGCCCCGGGCCGACCTGGGGAGGGGGGTGGGGGTTTTTCCTCAGGTGGGGGGTCGAGAGGGGGGTTTCGCTCAGAGGGGGGGTCCAAATTTCAAAAAGCTCCAAAACGCCTGAAAATGCGTTTTAGCACGTTTTTTCAGTAGGGACGCTAAAAATCGCTATTTTAAGCTGCCAAATAGCGTTTTAGAGCTAAAAACAAGCAAAAAATGGGCTTCCAAAAACCACGATTTCTCTTAAATATCAGCAGTGGAAACACCAAATTCGGTTTCCAAAGGCTTTTCAAGCGAATTTTAGGCTAAAAATTAGTGATTTCAGAGCCAGTTCGTTATACAGTGGACAAGTATTGAGAGAGTACGTAATACGTATCAGGTATCAGGTACAGTTATTTCAGAAGTACAGTTATTTTCTACTATAAAAGGTACAGGTATTTTGTACTCAGGTACAAGTATTTTGTACTATAAAACCATTTTTGAAAAACGCAGCTCTGAACAGAGTTTGTGATCTTTTGTGAGGCATTCTTGCGAACAAACAAGGGCGCGTGGGCAGACAGAACCCGACAGAAAACAGCTGATGCAGGCATTACGTTAATATTACAGCCACCAAACTGCATTATGAGCCAAAAAATTCGTGAGGGGGTAGCGGCCGGCTGAGGTGGGGGGGGGGGGGGGGTAGGTCAGAGCCTGAGGGAGGCCAACACCCCCTCAGTCCCCCATTCCCCATGTCTGAAGCTGAGTGAAAACGAAGTGCTTAGCAAGAATTGAGCTTGAAGAAGAGTGAAATACATAGAAGCCTCAAAGCTAAAACTGTGTAAATAAATGTATTTTCTGTTGCGTCTGCGAAAGATCACTAATTAAATGAATATTTCCCGTTTTCTGACATTCTAGGGTATTTTTGCGAAAAGTCGGGGAATTTTCCCATTTTGGTCAGGGAAAAGTCAGGGAATTTTGAAATCCCGGATCTGTGCGAACCTTGCAGGAGTACATAACATATACATATGGATCGAAGATATATGTATATGCTTTCCGAAGTCGAATACATAGAGAGGGTCCGCTAAAAGAAAACAACCCAGCAGATTTTTTGCTGTAGCAACCGCAAATCTTAAGCGATTTGAATGAATCTTTTTTAAATGAGAGATAAATAAATTCTTGAAAGATTGATAAGCGCGGACGAGTTGGTGACCCGGCCCGCCGGTCGGTCTTGTTGGCTAATTTGCCCAATTCTGGCTGTTGGTCGAGCTGTTTGAGAGCGGGACTGCATAAGTATTCGACAGTAGTGGGTAAAAGAAAGCAGTGGCTGAGAAACGTAAAGCAGTGCTCAAGAAAGATAAACCTACTCATCACAACTCCGGATGTGCGAGCAGGCAGACCGCAAAACAGAGCCGAAACAGATCCTGGAGCCACTGTCGGCACAAGAATCTGTCCGGTGGTTCCAGTTGGGTGACACAATCGTTGCGTCATACTGAAGAAACAACCTGCTCCTCTGGTGGCCACGGCACAGCCTGAAAGTACTATGTAAGCAGTGCACTCGATCGGGGAAGGGGAATGGGGCCTATGCCCAAGTTCTCGGAGAGGGGATAAGATTGGGTACGACAGAAACCGATAAAAAATCGCGATTTGCAGCAAAAATCGTTAAAGCGCATGAATGTGGGCTCAAATGCAGCTGAAAAGTGCTGTCTTACAGAGAATTAGGGGGGTACAAAAATTATGTAATCGCATGAGGGGGAGAGCGAGGGGGTCCGATCCGATCCGATCCGATCCGATATAGTGGGGGCCTGTACGGCCCTACGATCAGACAATACATGGGCCGCGGGGGGTCCGGGGAGTTTGCCCACCCCCCCACTTGGGCTAGACCCCCCCAAACGACCCCACCCACCCTCCTGAATCCGATTTTTGTTCCTGACTCCACCCACCAAAATCGCCGCGACCCCCTCAAACCGGCAGGCCCACCCCAAAATTTTTGGGTTTTCACTACCCCCAACCCATTTTTCCGGCCCATGCATGGATCAGACCAACAAGTCCATTTCGTGACCCCATATCATATCTACTCTTCATTTCGGATGTTTATCACCAACTCAAGGCTCAACCAGCCTTGGGGTATCTAGCGGTTAGGTTTACCCGAGGCTTTAATCAACCTTAGGAGGTCCCTAACAGTTACATCGCTCAACTCCTGAGTGGTATCTACTGCTCAGAATAGCTTGTCTACGCCCAGCCAATGCGTCACATTCCATAACCAAATGTTCAGACGTTTCATCCTCCTCTAGGCAAAATGAGCATTTTGGATCATCCACCAAGCCCATCATAACGCTGAGATGTCTATTAAGGTGAAGTGGCCATAATTTTAATTGTTTTTTTACGTGCAGTACATGGACATGCAGTGTCGATTTGAAGTCATTGGCTTGCACTTCCTCTATTTTACTTAGAAGAACGCGTAGATTAGGGGCCGTCTATAAACGACGTAGTTCCAGAGGGGGGTAGGGGGGTCGGTTGAAATGCGACGATAGACGACGCACCAGGAGGGAGAGGGGGTTAGCTAAAAACGACGTCGCTTTTTTCGGAATTTTAGGGAACTTTGAATGTATTATTTTCGATTTATGTACATTCTGTCAAAGATTTCTACATTCAGAAAAGCTTCCAAGAGTGGCTGAAGGGATCTATTCAATTCATTGTACAGTATGGCAATAAGAAAAAATGACAGTGCTGCATATACTGCGCTTTTATCGGGGGGTGGGGGGGGGGTAAACGGAAAACGACGTCGCCTTGGGGGGAGGGGGTCCCCAGAAACGACACAAGGCGATTTTGGGGGAGGGTGTCCGAAAAATCTGGATTTCGGAACGACGTCGTTTATGGACGGCCCCTTAGAGGGCAGCTACCGTTTAAGTGAGGGCATTCCAATTTTTCAAATGCTAAATGACACCACTGACCTTTGAGATCTTATTAAGAGTTTATAAGGGTATAGCACAGGGATGCGAAGTGTTGTGCCTAGCTCAAATTTCTAAAACTCGGTAAGTATTCAGTAAGTAAATCCAGATTTTTTGAAATTCAGTAAGTACGAGTAAGTACTGGATTTTTCAAAGAAAACCCGGTAAGTACTCAGTAAACAATTCAGTAAACTCGGTAAAACCTTCAAAATTCAGAAATATACAATTTATCTGAAAATGTTTACCTGATACAGTTTTTAGCTACTAGAATTTTTTTCCATTGCTGATTGATGAGTTAAAGATAATGTAGCTCGACTGTTCAGAATTTTAATCATGTTTTGTGTTATTTTACATTATTTGTTGTGCTAATTGGCATGTATGGGAAGCCTTAAAATATGCACACTATACAAAGTGACTAGAGGATGTGGCTTTAGATGAAAAACCTGGCCAAATTGGTAGGTGAAGATTTGTTCTAATTTTCGCCATTTCCTCAGAGTTCATCAGACTGATGCAAAAAACGTCAATCAAAATATAGCTAATAGTAGTAGATATACTGTAGTTTCTATCTACTTCCATAGTCTTTGCGTCTGATAGTCTGTTTGCAATTCTGCTGCGCAAAGAAAGCTTAGGTTATGCAAGCTGTGAAAATTGCTAAAAAATTGCTAAAAAATTGTGTTTTCGTCGTTAGCTTAACAGATCTATTAACAAAAAAACCGTATATTTTCTTGCACAGGTGCAGTGAGCTACCTAATGCAGAAGCTTTTACTCAGTAAACAACTCAGTAAATTACCGAGTACCGAGTTTACCGAATTTTTTCTAATTGAGTAATTCAAAATTGAAACTCGGTATTCAGTAAGGGGGCGTGCAAAAATTACGTAATGGCATGAGGGGGGAGGGGGGGTTCGCCAAAAGATTACTATTCATTACGGTGGGGGGAGGGGGGGGTTGGCGACTTCATTACGTAATTTTTTAAAGTGCAGAAATCACTAAAGTGGCCATAATTTTAATTGTTTTGATATGTAGTACATGTACTTGTAGTCTCGATTTGAAGGCATTGGGCTTAAATTTTCTCGATTTCACTTAGATGAACGTTTAGATTAGAGAAGGCAGCTACCGTTTACGTCAGGGCTTTCCAATTTTTCAAATGCTAAATGGCAAGAGTGACCTTTGACATCTTATTAAGAGTATATAAGGGTATAACACTTATCGACTCGATCTTTTACAGGGTTCGTGCGGCTTTTTCCGAGCAAAATTCGCTGAACATGAACAAAGTCAAATTTCCCCGACCAATCAGAGTGACAACATTCTAACAAGGCTCAGAATTTTTAAAAATTTGCTCTGAAAAACGCATTTAACCGGCATTCTGTTAAGTTGTAGTCGTTGTGGAAAGTCAGAAGTCCCATTTTCAAAAGGGTGGTGTGTAAATCTCTGACAGGGCCCTTTGGGCGAGAGAGGATTCTACTGCTATCAATTTTTTCCCTGACTGGACACCAAATTCCCAGACCTTTCGGGTCCCGCACGAACTCTGGTTTGTGACTATCGATTTCAGTCAAGCAATATTGAAGCAGCCCTAAAACCCAGTATAAAACACTTCCAATACAATCCGTCACCCCGTCAGTAACAAAACGCCATCCAATGATGGCTTCTATCTATGTAAAACTAAGACTGTACGTACATGTACGTAGTTGTAGCTCATCAATAAAGAAAACTAAGATAACTATCAATTGTTACTGTATACAGATGCTATTTTAATAAGAACGTCATTTTACATAGAATTGAACGGAAAATTTTCGGCTCTAACTCTTCAAAAAATTGAAATTTCGGGGGGGGGTAGCCAAATTATTACGTAATTAGGGGAGGGGGGTCAGGAAATTATTACGGGCGATTATCAGGGGGGAGGGGGGGTCCGAAAATGGGCAAAAATACCATTACGTAATTTTTGCACGCCCCCTAAGTAAAATTAAGAAAAATTTTTACCGGTAAGTAACAGTACTTACTTTAATCCAAAATAACTAAGTACCGAGTAACTTTTACTCAGTAAATTTACTGGGAACAACACTGGATGCGAGGTTTCGAAAAAATACGTTTTTTACAACGGGTCGGAACAAACTAAAATCGCCGAAAAAAGGTCAAGCTAAAAATTAGAGTGCGAACTGGTATTGGGTGTATTGGGGTGTTTTCCAGGTATTGGGTATTGGGTATTGGGGTTTTTACCCCCCAATACCCAATACTAAATTGGACAATTAAAGATAGAGAAAAATCGATGTTGACCTGAAAAATTGATCTGAAAAAAATCGAAGAAGTTGATCGATGATTCGGTTTAGTAAGCTGTTTTCGCGTTAAGGAGCCGTCCATAAACGACGTCGTTCAAAATCCCGATTTTTCGGAGCCCCTTCCTCTTAAGACGACGTCGTTTACCCCCACATACAGAACTGTCATGTTTTCTTGTTAGCATACTGCGCAATCAATAGAATAAATCCCTACAACCACTCTGGGAAGCTTTTCCGCATTGTAGAAACCTTTGACAGAATGTACTTAAATTGAAAATAATACAATCAAAGTTCCCTAAAATTCCGAAAAAAGCGACGTCATTCTTTGCTAACCCCCTCCCACTCCTGGTGTGTCGTCTATCGTCGCATTTCAGCCGACCCCACTGCCCCTCTAGAGTGTCATTGTTTATAGACGGCCTAATCAGCTAAACTTAGTAGAATTTCCTAAAGTGTACGCTTTTCTAAGCGCTACACCAGTAATTAATTTCTATGTTCTTATCTAAAATAGAAATGGTGACATTTAATGTCACCGTAATGTACTAGCACCCATGGCGGTGGTGCACACAATTTCCGGCTGAGTTAGGCGGAAAAATCGCCGGAAGTAAGAAACACGACTGAATTACGAAATATTAAGAGCCGGTTTATATAAGGGTCGACTCTTCCCGGACAAATCTCAACTTCTTGTCTCCGATTTGGCTAAAATTTTGTATTTTGGTATAATTTAACCTAAAAAGCCATTTTATCACCTTCCCGGCCATTTTTGAG
The DNA here is from genome assembly GCA_030248155.1 of Sabatieria punctata. Lineage (NCBI taxonomy): Eukaryota > Metazoa > Nematoda > Chromadorea > Araeolaimida > Comesomatidae > Sabatieria > Sabatieria punctata. Next base: position 39,953 of record JASANB010006817.1, read on the forward strand.
AGGGTCACTTTTTCGACCCTCTCACAGATTTCGCGTCATAACTCGGGACCAAATGACCATAGGAACTTGCGAATTGCATATTTAGAATCAGAAAAATATTCTCTTTCAAATGATACCCTACTCGACTGTATTACATGAAAAAAGTTTTTTTCGAACCCCTTCCGGGACCGATTTGACCCCCACACAGTCATGTTCCCAACTGTTTTATTTCATGGAAATATAGCGCTATGTTTTTGCTTTCGATTAAAGAAAAAAAATCGAGAAAAAAAAGGGGGGGAGAATTTGAGTTTTTGGGCCTTGAAAGTTAAAAATCAAAAAAATTTTCCTTGTGATGGGTTGCACACTGCAAACAACAGAACTTGGTCAGTTTTGACCTTTGGATGCAAACGATTTCGGAGAATTTGCATAGGTGTGCATGTGAATAGACTAAAATTGCATAGGTGTGCATGTGAATAGACTAAAATAAACATTATTGATCCTGGGCGCTGTGGGATGGTGACTGTAAAACTCGTCATCTCGACTCAACTATTGACATACGTACATATGCAAACTATAGTCTGTTCAAAAAATAAGCGACCTGGCGGTTTTTTTGCGAATAACTGTTTTGGGTGGCCTCGGGGCGACTTGAGCCTCTTAACCAAAGTTGTAGACAGCATCAAGCTCCTGCCTGGGGTGAATCCTAATCTGCGCTACGTACGCAATATGGTGTTCATTTTCGATTTTTCTTTTTTGTACGATTTGAGAGCTGGATTTTTGACAGTTTTTGGTCTGTTTCTTGCGCAAAAATGATCGCATTGAGTCCGTTTAGCTGTCAAATGAATCGCCACGGTCCGCTGCGTCTTTGATGGATAGCTTATTTTTATTGGTCCACGCCAGGGGAGTCCAACCAGAGCAAATCTCAAAATATTATGGGCGCCATCAAGCTGAGCGCATGTACCAATGGTGTGCCCTAACCGATCCGGGCGTGTTACCCACCGTTGGATAGGCCTTTGCGTTGGCTTTCAAATGAGCTACACAACCCCGTCATGCAACAATGTTTGCGCGCGAAATTCAAATTTTAGTGACTCAGCTCTATTATTTGATTTTCTACCTAAACGGGAAATGTTGCCATTTTTGCATTTGTGATCGTAGGTCAATGCGCCAACCGTCAAACGACGCAGCGTGACGAGATCTACAGTTTCCATGCATCGCCAACGTTCTACGCCTTCCGGCGCCAACACTAGATGTCTGAGAGTGAAGCAGTCGAATTTGGCCGTTTTTGCCACTTATTCCTGAGTAGTTTTCAGCCCATAGTTCACTTCGCAGTTGACATATTTAGCTGGTTCATGCACGAAAACACTCCTAAATGAACGCAGAATGCTAATAACACAACGTGGGCGCTCGGCAATCCACTGTAAGACCTCCAGTATCAGCATTACCCGACTATCGGGAAAAAGTATGTCCAAAAGAAGATCGATTTTCTCGCTAACGAAAAACAAATTTGCATATCTGCTGAATACGATTTTGAGAGCACATCAAGAGCTTTCATTCGGTGCATTACATGCCCTTGTAGGATATCGGCAATATGGTGTTCATTTGCGATTTTTCTTTTTTGTACGATATGAGAGCTGGATTTTTGACGGTTTTTTATCTGTTTCTTGAGCAAACATGATCGCATCGAGTCCGTTCTGCTATCAAATGAATCGGCACGGTCCGCTGCGTCTTTTGATGGATAGCTTATTTGGATTGGTCCACGCATTTTATAGTTATAGTATCATATACTACCGTAAGTCCAGTTGGATGCACTTACTTGATTTAAAAGGCAGATTTGTCATGAATTTCATATGATTTTGCACTATAACTATAAAATGCGTAGGCTAATCCAAATAAGCTATCCATCAAAAGACGCAGCGGACCGTGGCGATTCATTTGACAGCAGAACGGATTCAATGCGATCATTTTTGCGCAAGAAACAGACCAAAAACTGTCAAAAATCCAGCTCTCAAATCGTACAAAAAAGAAAGATCGAAAATGAACACCATACTGCCGATATGCTACAAGGGCATGTAATGCACCAAATGAAAGGTCTTGATGTGCTCTAAAAATCGTATTCAGCAGATATGCAAAATTGTTTTTCGTTAGCAAGAAAATCGATCTTCTTTCTGACCTACTTTTTCCCGATAGTTGGGTAATGCTGATACTGGAGGTCCTACAGTGGATTGCTTGGATTGCCGAGTGCCCAGGTTGTGTTATTAGCATTCTGCGTTCAATTAGGAGTGTTTTCGTGCATGAACCAGCTAAATCTGTCAACCGCGAAGTGAACTATGGCCTGAAAACTACTCAGGAATATTTGGCAAAAACGGCCAAATTTGACTGCTTCACTCTCAGACATCTAGTGTTGGCGCCGGAGGCGTAGAACGATGGCGATGCATGGAAACTGTAGATCTCGTCACGCTGCGTCGTTTGACGGTTGGCGCATTGACCTACGATCACAAATGCAAAAATGGCAACATTTCCCGTTTAGGTAGAAAATCAAATAATAGAGCTGAGTCACTAAAATTTGAATTTCGCGCGCAAACATTGTTGCATGACGGGGTTGTGTAGCTCATTTGAAAGCCAACGCAAAGGCCTATCCAACGGTGGGTAACACGCCCGGATCGGTTAAGGCACACCGTTGGTATGTGCGCTAAGCTTGATGGCGCCCATATTATTTTGAGATTTGCTCCAGTCGGACCCCCCTGGCGTTGACCAATCCAAATAAACTATCCACCAAAAGACGTATCGGACACTGGCAAATTATTTGATAGCAGAACGGACTCGATACGATCATTTTTGCGCAAGAAACAGACCAAAAACTGTCAAAAATCCAGCTCTCATATCGTACAAAAAAGAAAAATCGCAAATCAACACCATATTGCCGATATCCTACAAGGGCATGTAATGCACCGAATGAAAGCTCTTGATGTGCTCTCAAAATCGTATTCAGCAGATATGCAAATTTGTTTTTCGTTAGTGAGAAAATCGATCATCTTTCTGACATACTTTTTCCCGATAGTTGGGTAATGCTGATACTGGAGGTCCTACAGTGGATTGCTTGCATTGCCGAGCGCCCAGGTTGTGTTATTAGCATTCTGCGTTCATTTAGGAGTGTTTTCGTGCATGAACCAGCTAAATATGTCAACTGCGAAGTGAACTATGGGCTGAAAACTACTCAGGAATAAGTGGCAAAAACGGCCAAATTCGACTGCTTCACTCTCAGACATCTAGTGTTGGCGCCGGAAGGCGTAGAACGATGGCGATGCATGGAAACTTAGATCTCGTCACGCTGCGTCGTTTGACGGTTGGCGCATTGACCTACGATCACAAATGCAAAAATGGCAACATTTCCCGTTTAGGTAGAAAATCAAATAATAGAGCTGAGTCACTAAAATTTGAATTTCGCGCGCAAACATTGTTGCATGACGGGGTTGTGTAGCTCATTTGAAAGCCAACGCAAAGGCCTATCGAACGGTGGGTAACACGACCGGATCGGTTAAGGCACACCGTCGGTACGTGCGCTGAGCTTGATGGCGCCCATCATATTTTGAGATTTGTTCCGGTCGGACCCCCCCCCCCTGCATAAAACTCATGTTAAACAGCGGCAACCAGGACCAGGTTTGTGCGCTATGTGCAAGATGAACAATACAATATGTGGGCCAAAGATCTCCGAAGCCGCGTCAGTGGCTCAGTGGGTAGCTCGCTGCCTCTGAGTCACGGCGGCCGCTGCATCCCTAGCGGTTGTAGTGGTTCATCCTCTCGGCGCGGCAAGTTTCTTGCTGCAAAGAGTTGGTCGTCGGCACAACGCTCCACCCAGGCCACCGAAAGCTGGTTACAGCGAGTAGATAAAATGGGAACCAACTGGATCTGCCATTGCACCGAAGCCGCTCCTACAGCATGCCAATTTGGAGAAAGATCAATGACGTCAAGTGCTGGCTGAGACGACACAACAAGGCCTATACCGGTGGGGCCAACGGCCGGGCGGCAGTGGACGCTGTCAGCACTTTGACGTCAATGCGCTAGGCGCTCTCTTAGTGCCTGGCGCCCAACAGCATGGCTAGAGTGGCTTGGCAGTGAAAGAAGGGCAAACGTCCGAGATGACGAATACGGGGGTTGCGCAATGGACCGCAGAGGTCTGAGCGTAGGGCCGTAAGGTCCCCCCCACACATCGGATCGGATCGGATCGGATCGGATCTCCGAAATCGATTCAAAACTGACCAAGTTGTATTGTTTACAGTGTGCAACCCATCATAAGGAAAATTTTTTTGATTTTTAACTTTCAAGGCCCAAAAACTCAAATTCTCCCCCCCCCCCCCTTTTTTTTCTCGATTTTTTTTCTTTAATCGAAAGCAAAAACATAGCGCGATATTTACGTGAAATAAAACAGTTGGGAACATGACTGCGTAGGGGTCAAATCGGTCCTGGAAGGGGTTCGAAAAAAACTTTTTTCATGTAATACAGTCGAGTAGGGTATCATTTGAAAGAGAATAACTTTCTGATTCTAAATATGTAATTCGCAAGTTCCTATGGTCATTTTGTCCCGAGTTATGACTCGAAACCTGTGAGAGAGTCGAAAAAGTGACCCTCTCAAAAATGGCCGGGAAGGTGATAAAATGGCTTTTTAGGTTAAATTAAACCAAAATACAAAATTTTAGCCAAATCGGAGACATAAAGTTGAGATTTGTCCGGAGGTTAAGGAGCAAAAGTCGATTCCTAGAGAAACCAGCTCTTAAGTACCAAAACTGTTAATTTCTGCTAATTTTACGTCTAAAACGGCTTCTAAATGCTTTCTGAAAGGCTAATTTTTCAAAATTTTCTCGCCCTGCTTGGGCAGCGGCCCAACCAGCCTCTTAAAAATTTTAATTGCAGTGCCAAAAATCTTGTGTACACAACTAGAATGTACCTGTCCACTGAAATGAAATTTTTGGCCCAGCTACGCAAGTATTGGGTATTGGGTATTGGGGGTCTCAGGTATTGGTATTGGGTATTGGGTATTGGGGTATTGGGTTTTTTAGGTATTGTTCGCACTCTACTAAAAATAGCTAATTTATGTCATTCTTCTGATAAAATCGGAAAGCTGTACCGAACATATCGGAAAGCCAGAAACTTCCCGGTACATTCAAAACCCGGTTATTTGCAGAAGATTAACTGTACTACCGCCGTCACCTGCTTTCGGTGGCCCAGGTTAGGCTTCATATTGACTACTCTTAGTCAGTTGGACCAGCTTCCAACTGACAAACCACCGCTCTCACATATGCCAGAGCCGCTGTGACACAGATAATGATAAACCATTGAGCCAGTGACACCACCGCCCGAATGGTTTGAGTAAAAAATTACCAGCTAAGCACTGAGTGGGGAGGAAGGGGCTCCAGGAGCCAGACGAACATGTGAAGGTTGCTGAGGAGGCGAGACATTCCGGAGGAGAACCGGGACAGACGAAATGAGCTGCGTTGTCACAGGTTACGGTAGCAGTCAGTGTGTCCCCAACTACCGTTCCAGCAGTTACCGTAGTTATTAGGTCACATTCCACTGCTACTACTGTAATAGAAGCAGATGTAAACTGATAGTTGCAGAACCGGACCCTCTCTGTACCGAACGGTCTCTCCTCCTGTTGTTTGTGTATACGCACCTTTACCATACACAAAAATACATATTGTATTTTCAATGTGTATACATACACATACACATTGAAAATTCTCATACACATTACCATACACAAACAGTACTCAAAATCTCTATTTTTGTCTATGTGTATTTGATTAATTGCAAAATTCGATAAAGTATGCAACAAAATTCGAAGATTTAGATGTTTTTTTCTGTAGTAATGGAGAGTAGATATTCTCAAAAAGCCTTAGAATAGCCTAAAGTAACTCAATTAAGTAAGGGGCCGTCCATAAACTACAACGTTCAGAGAGGGGGTGGGGGTTGGTGTCGAAAACGTCAACGTTTTTTAGGTGCCCAGGAAGTTTTCTCCGAAACTATATTACAAGGAAAACTCAACCCAGTTCATGTTTCCAAACCGCCAAAATGGTAGTTCACTGTCAAAAAGTTTCTTTTCACAGCTTCTACAATGTCATGTCGATTTTATTGAAGATTTTCCAATGGCGGACACAGTACCAAGTTTAGTCGAAGGGTCAACCAAAAACGTCGTAGTTTTTAGGGGGGTTGTGCTAAAAAACGTCGGGAGGGGGCGGTAGTCCAATTTTAATTTTTGAACGTCGTAGTTTATTGGACGGCCCATCCCATAAGCTAACTTACAATTGTAGGTTACAAACAGCGGACATTGAGACAACTGATTTTCCCAGCATTTCTGCCTTTAAATCAATCAGAAAATTGAAATTTTAGTGGAATACACATACACAAAAATACATATTGTTTTGTTGAATGTGTATTACTGTTATTTTACTAGTGGATTTTTATTTTACTTTTATTGCAAAATTGATCAAAAATTTGGCTGGAATTAACCAAAAACTAGTAAAATAGTAGTAAAATTTTCATTTTACTATTGACGGTCTTTGTAATATAATTAAATTTTTACTTTACTATTGGCTCATAATTTTACTTTTTACTATTATTTTACTACTAGTAAAATACCACTAGTATTACAAATTTTTGTTTTACTATACTTTAGTAAAATAACAGTAATGTGTATACAGAAATTACCATACACATTCGGAAAGAAAATCCATTACCAAACAACTAGTGTCTGCAAAGCTTGGCCAAACTGACTGAAATAAGGAAGATAGGTATCAAAAGAGGGCAGATTTTATGTGTTGAGTGATGTGCTGTGTAGCTAAGTGCACAGAATTAGCAAAATCACCTAGTACCTACCTGCTATAGTAAGGCCGACACTTGTTCCACCACTTGCTCCACTGAGAATGCCTAGTGGTACACTGATTCCAACCGATGGGCCCACAGCCAAACCCACAATTTCGGCCGCTTTTCTTGCTCGTTCTCTTTCAAAGCGCTCCACACACGGCTGAGACTGATCCAGGTACGCACTGCAGACTATGTAGGTGACTGAGAACGCTCTGCAAGCAAACTGCTACCTGCATTTTGAGAGGGCCGGGCCGGGCTAATTCGAAAATTCATTTAATGCCCCAAATTTATAAAAGTTAGTAATATGGCAAGGCAAAATTGACGCGCTGGATTTTTTGCCTGATTTTGATGCCCGGCGGGCACGGCACCACGCCCCCACTTCACCAGTACATACTATAAACGGCGTAAAGTGCCCGACGGTATAATACTGTCTAACCTGGGAATTCGCGACTGGTCAATGTCAGCGTTGACAATAAGGGCGGTGCTATTGAGTCCAAAGCGTCGCTTTTCCATCTGGTTAACGCGGGCAGGCGACGGGTTACTGTCGTTACCAAACCGGAGCGCTTCTAATTCTTCACATTCGTCCGATATTACGTGAGAGCGTGTGCGACAACACAAGACTGGTCTGTTGACTCTTAAAAGTTGGTACACACTGCAATTTTCTGTCGTCTTGAACGAGCGAAAAGAAAAATTTTCAAAAATAACCGTTTAGAAAGGCAAAACAGCATTCTGATCTGATCATAAAATTAACAGAAATTAGTAGTTCTCTTTAAACTACTGGTGAGGCTTCTGCTCGAAAATTTTAATACTTTAGCCTTTGACCGGCATATTTAAAAATGCGTTCCTAGAGTAAAATAGACAGTTTTCTCAATATATACAGTCCCGCTCTCAAACAGCTCGACCAACAGCCAATATTGGCCAATATTGGCAAATATCGCCAACGAAGCCAACAGGCGCGCTGGGTCACCAACAGGACCCACAAATGACCCACACCAACAACAAAACGACAACACCGCCGCCAACAGACCGCCGGCCGTTGGGGCAGTGCGCGCGGCTGCGGCTGAGGTCTACTGAACCTATTACAATTAATTAGCAAAACTTTCATACAAATTTAAGCACGTTTTACGACATTGTAGGGCCACCGTTATTTCAAGAAACCGGCCGCCGGTCAGTGCTTAGAAAGCAATGCGCGCAACTTTATTAGGTAAACCGGCCGCCGGTCAGTGCTTGACAAAGCGCGCAAAAGAGTTGGGACCAATAAGACCAAGTAGCGGCCAACAGTCAGATCGGCCTACACACCAACAGCAATTAACGCTGAGCCGGCACCCCATAAACAGGGCCAACAATCGCGTGCAAAGAATACCTGGTTGTTGGCCCAATTTTCGTCCAATTCTAGCAGTTGGTCGAGCTGTTTGAGAGCGGGACTGTAATCTTCTCGTTTAACTTATTTTTGACCGATTTTGCTTCCTACCTCCACCAAGGAGGCTACCCTCCCTACACCTCTAGAAGGGTACTGGACTGTACGAAATAAAGCATACATGTAACAGGGGGGTTTGCCCCCACCCGACTTAGGGCAGACCCCCCAGACGATTTCGCCGCCCCCCCCCTCCGATTTTTCTGGCAAGTAAATTTTTGAGCCAAATTTTTGCAATTTTTACAATTTCAGACATAAAAATTGCCAAAATCGCCTGCAAAACAGCACTTTTTAGCTGTATTTCAGGCCAATTAGCGGTTTTTGGCGATTTTTTCGATTTTTGAGCGTTATTTAGTGCCCTACCCCCTCCCAAAATTTTGGCTCAGACCCCTCGGACGGCGCCAGACCCCCAACCCCCCTCCCCCTTCGGCGGATGACCTGTTACATGTATGAAATAAAGGGAACACAGAAAAGACAGGACATATGGGAGATAGAGATAGGGGTTTACGTATGTACGTACGTTACGTACGTATTATATTAAAGTCGGAACTGGGCACAAACCGATGGAGGTACATACTACTGTTATTTTACTAGTGGATTTTTATCTAAATATATAATTACAGTAAGTAACTCGACAATTTTTGACTAACTTACAGTTACTAACTTTTACTTACTAAATACAGAAACTTTTCGTTCGGCTAAACACTGCAACCCTCACATCGATTTTTTTGGGACGCAATTTTTGGAGATTTATTTTGCAATAATAACATGCTTGAAAATTGTTAGAATTGCCATAAAAAGAGCACTTTTTAGCCACACCGTGCAACTGAATGAGCACGTTTTAGCGATTTTTAGTACGCTCCCCCCGGAATTTCGGCTCAATCCCTTGGCCTGGCCCAACGCCCCCCTTTCCACATGCGTCTGAGCTGTTTTTACTTGTAGCGGACATTGCTCACCTGTTTTCGTCAAGATTTGCCACGAATTCTTTCTGTCTGCAGCTTTTGCGGAATTTGCAGGCCTAGAATAGAAGGTGGTTTCTGTAGTTTTTTGCATACTCAGTGCTTTACGGTGCCGTTTTGCTACTAAAGTATACAATGTATATCAAAATTGAGCGAATTCTGTGTTTTTTTGCGAATATGTAGCTCCTTATGGCTGCGTCGGAGCGTTGTTTGCCTCATAACCAAAGTTGTAGAGGGTCTCGAGCTCTGTGCTGCGGTGTAACCTAATCTGCGCAACGCTCCCTTGTAACGCTAATTTGCGCAACGAAAATAATCAGGTTATTCTGTAGCTGGGCTGAATGCGATTTTTCAGTGAATCTGGATCTGCAGACCGTGGGGATTTCAAAAATGTATTCATATGGCTTCTAGGTGGAACGGTTCCATAGATATACGCCGTCAAAGTTGGACGAAAATGCTAAAAAAGGCCAATTTTGGCGATTTTCAGATTTCTAGGGGATTGAAATAGTCAATTTTTCAGGGTTCTTATGCGTCTCAATCGATGTAAAACTAAATTTTACACCTTAAACGTGAATTTCAGCGAAATCGGTTGAGTTGGTCCGTGTTATTTCAATCCCGACACCAGAAAAGTGAAAATCGCCAAAGTTGGCCATTTCTCGCATTCTTGGTCAAATTTAGCGGTCTATAACTTTGGAACCGTTGGATCTACGGCAAATATAAGTACATTTTCGGAATCCGTACGGTCTGTAGATTCAGGTTCACTGAACAAATCGCATTCAGTCCAGCTATTGAAAAACCTGATTTTTGCCGTTGCCCAAATTAGCGTTACAAGGGAGCGTTGCGCAGATTAGGTTACACCGCAGCATAGAGTTCGAGCCCCTCTACAACTTTGGTTACAGCCATAAGGAGTTATTCGTACAAAACGCAGAATTCGCTCAATTTTGAAATATACATTAGGTAAGTTTCGCGGCCCCTCGGGTAATTAACGTGCAGCCAGCGCATCCATACTTGGCCGGCCGCTGGGTGACATTCTTGCTCCTCTGATAAGGTTAGACGAAGAATGCATGTCTACTAAACTAGAATCGCTGATCAATCTGTCAAGGAAGGGAGGCTGCGCGTGTTTGCGCAAAGAACCTGTTGGCAAAATTATCTGACGCCTGTGACGCAGGACGGCAGGTAAGAAAAGCAGCGGCCAATGCACCCACTGCCAATTACTTGACGCCAACGCACTTTCAGCAAAAACTTTTACTGCCACTACGGAAATATTGACGGCGTACCGTACTTTAAAGCTTGCCGTGCCGTCACGGCGAGATACAGTAGTACTACTTTGTTGAATTGTAATACACGCCATGCCGGGTCCGATCCGACGTGGCAGGGGCCGTACAATGTACAGTCCTACGATAGCACCTGCACGGTCCATTTCGCGACTCCTGATATCGTCATCTCGGACGCTGTGCCATTCTTTCGCCGCGAAGCCACTCCTAGCCATGCTGTTGGGCGCCAGTCACTAAGAGAGTGCCTGGCGTGGTGACGTCATGGTGCTGTCAGATCCCAACGGTCGCCCGGCGAACCGAACTAAACTGGTATAGGCCTTAGGGGCCGTCCATAAACGACGTCGTTCCAGAGGGGGGAGGGGGTCAGCTGAAATGCGACGATTGACAGCGCAGCAAAAACGACGTCGCTTTTTTCGGAATTTTAGGGAACTTTGAATGTATTATTTTCGATTTATGAACATTCTGTCAAAGATTTCTACATTCAGAAGAGCTTCCCAGAGTGGCTGAAGGATCTATTCAATTCATTGTACAGTATGGCAACAAGAAACATTACAGTACTACATGTACTGCACTTTTATCGGGGGGGGGGGGGTAAGCGGAAAACTACGTCGCCTATGGGGAGGGGGCCGCAGAAACGACGCAAAGCGATTTTGGGGGAAGGGGGTCCGGAAAAAATCGGGATTTTGGAACGACGTCGTTTATGGACGGCCCCTTATTACTCGTTTCTCAAACAGCCCCTGATCTTCTTTTCCTCCAACACAAGCATGCTTTGTGGAGCGGCTATCGGTGCTTACGCAGATCCAGTCTGTTCCCATTTACCTACTTCGGTGGTCTGGGTGAGGCTTTGTGCCGACGACCAACTCTTTGCGGCAAGAAACTTGCCGCGCCGAGAGGATGAACACACGACGTCTCGCACAGAGGCCATGCGGCCTAAACCACTACACCAATTGTGCCGGGCCATCGATATGTTATGAGCTGTGTAGTGTGTAAACTAACACAGCCTATATAATAGTGATGTAAAAAATTAATTTAATTGTAATTGAAATTCGCATAATTGGCCCGTTTTTAATTTCAATTCAATTAATTTAATTTAATTGAAATTCAAAAGTTGGGCCATAATTTAATTGTAATTGAATTGAAATTCGCCTGGAATTTCAATTATATTTTCAATTATTTCCTGTGGTGAATGTATGGAAATATGTAAGTATTAGAGAGTATTAGAGTATTAAAGAATGACTTCAAACAAAACCGATCTAGGGTTTGTCACTTCTTCATCACTGACCTCGGATGGATGCATGGATTGTGCGGGCGGTGCCGTAGCCCCTGCGTTAGGCCACACTGCGGGCCCATCACGCACACCCACATACTGCCCTTCCTTCGCTGCCTTCACTACTAGCGGGCAGACATGCTCGGTGTCAGTCTGGGCGGGTCTCAGTGGTAGCTGTCCCCGCTCTCGTATGTCCCAAACTCCCAACACGTGTGGTTGCTATTGTAGCTTAGGTGCAACGGCAGCTCCAGTCGGTTCCCATTTACCTCGCTGTCACCAGCTTTCGGTGGCCTGGGTTGGGCCTTGTGCCATGCCAACGACCAACTCTTTGGGGCAAGAAAATTGCCCCGCCGAGTGGATGAACGCACGACCACGCGCACAGTGGCTTTGCGGCCTAAACCATTGCACCAACTGTGCCGGCTTATACTGACCTCACTTTGTTTTGTAACGTTTTATGCTCTCCCTTTTATTTCGTAGTTCATGAAAGTCAAAACGGAGATTTTTTAGGTATGGTGACACCTTCTTTTTGGCGAAGGCACCTAGGAAGTGATGTTGTTCAAAAATGCTGAAAACCTTTAGATTATGTACTGACATATAATAATGAACTAACTGTACATTTCTCCAAGAATGCCATTTTATGAGTTTTTAATAGGCAGCTTTTTAAAATTTTCTCGGCTGGTTGGGCAGCACGCTACCAGGTCACTAAGTCACTACCAGGTCACTAAGTCACTACCAGGTCACTAAGTCACTACCAGGTCACTAAGTCACTACCAGGTCACTAAGTCACTGTCTTTTAACAGCAAAATACGACAATTTTCAAAAAATTGAAAAAATAATTGAAAAAATTGCATAATTGAAATTTTCCAAAGTTCCATAATTTAATTGAAAATATAATTGTAATTGAAAATAATGGAAAACTATTTCAATTAATTTAATTTAATTTAATTGAAATTAAAAACTGAGCCCATAATTTAATTGTAATTGAATTGAAATTCAAATTCCATAATTTTACATCACTACTATATAAATAAGATAGCATACCTTTATGCAGCATTTAGGTATTGGCACAGAGACCTCGCACCATCTGTAGCCCAACGGCCGTGGCCAAAAGTTAGGGTTGATGTTGTGGCCTCCGTACGCAACCGAAAGCGAATTCAAACAGCCGGCTGAGTCTTCCAAGTCCTTGACAGCTGGTAAAAAGTCACAGATGTCGCTTCTTCCTTCCGTTTGGGATTTAGCAACTGCCGTAGACAGATAACTGAGCAGCAAAATAGGAAAGAGCATGTTATTTGTTGCGACTAGGCACCTCAGACCTATTTGATAGAGTGCCTGAGAGGTGAATCGTCTTCACAGGTCTGTAACAAGGTTAGCAGTGTACGACGATAATGTATCGAACGTAAATTTTAGAATGGAATGGCTATACGCACAAAAAGCTGAAATTGTTTATACACGCAAGGTTTTGGTTTTTAGGAATTCTTGAAATAATTTTTTAGTTTTAAAGAGTAAAAATCGTTTCCATAAATAATTTTGGCTAAGAGAAATGGTTGCATTGTACTGTAGTTTTAAGGCCTGCTAGTGTACAGTATGGAGATCTAACGAACGAGCAGTAACAAAATCTGTTTTGTTGATTGTGAATGTACTGTACATCAAGTACAATAGAGACTTGATTATTAAGGAGCAGTGTAAAGTTAAGCCAAAATTAGACCAACACTTTCTAATGACAAAGCAAACTTGGAACAGGGTGCAGGGTTAGAGGACTAAAAATCCTTCAAATTTGATATTTTGTAAGGACATCGTAATAGAATGTGTTTCTACATGCCCAAAGGTGCAAAATTACAAAGAAAACACTGTGATCATGGGAGAATTTTCGATAAAAATTGCACTAGGCTAGACAAAAATACCGATTCCCAAATACCTGGGTATTCCCAAAATAAGCGGTATACTCGGTATGGTATTTATAAAAATACTTGGAATCGGTAGGTATTGAAGCGATTATGTTTGGCAGAGTGTGTTTTGCATTGTAGCTACCGTGTGGTTGTTTTGTGTGATTGCTGGTGGTGTATTGTGTGTTTGTGTTGTGTTTGCTATGAGGTGGATCCGTTTGAGCATGTTTGGAAGAAGTCCGTTGTTATCGCTGGTGAAAGGAAAAGTAGAGAAAGGAAGGAGAGTTGTGAGAAGGAAATGGCGTGAACAAGGTGGTAGATCAGGACAAGTTGGTGAGAGATGCAGAATGGGAGGAGAAGGAAGAGACGATAGCAGTAATCTTTTGCCGGCCGACGTCTGTGAGGGAGAGTGATGAAGCGATTGTGTTTGTCAGAGTGTGTTTTGCATAGTAGCTACTGTGTGGTTGTTTTGTGTGATTGCTGGTGGTGTGTTGTGTGTTTGCGTTGTATTTGCTACCGATACCCATAAACCCCTTCAGTATTTATTGGGTAGGCATTCCAAAAAATACCCATTTTTTCGGTATCGGTTCAGTGGCGTATCCAGGGGGGTGTAAGGTGTGTACCCCCGTTTGCGGTGGAGGTAGGAAGAAAAGGTCTGTCAAAAATATAAGAAACTAATGAATTATGTACTAAAACTGTCAATTTTGTGCTCAGAATGCCTTCTAAATGCGTTTTTGAAGGCCAAATTTTCAAAATTTTCTCGCCCTGGTCGGGCAGAAGCCCAACCAGGCCATTATAAACTACTAAAACTTGTAATTTCTGTTAATTTTAAGCTCGGAATGCGTTTTAAACGCGTTTTTGAAGGGTAATTTTGCTAAATTTTCTTACCCTGGTTTGGCAGCGGCCCAACCAGGCACTTTCAAAATTTTACACCCCCCTTTCCAAAATCCTGGATACGCCACTGTATCGGTTCGGTATACCCAATCAATAGTAGCCATCACCGGCTTTCGGCGGCCTGGGTTGGGCTTTATGTCGACTACCTCCAGTTGCTTCAACCCGTTTCGAACCCTCAAACAACCGCTGTCACGGATGCCGGGGCCACTGTGACACAGTGCACAGCATAAACTATCTATTTTCTTTCTATTTAGTTGACAAAATCGGGATTAACGAATCAGTTGAGTTTAGTTTACCATATAAATTTTTACGTTGGGGTCGAAAACCTTGTCAGTATGGCGAACATTCGGATTAACAAGACATGACTGACCTGACCACTGCATCAGACAGACAGACAGAAGGATAGACGGACAGACGGACTTACCTATGTTTTATACACGTACGTTCAGAAGAACACAGCAAGAATCATCCGTTCCGTCCGTTCGTTGCAAACAAAAACCTGTAATTATCACTTTCCTTTTCGAACTGGTTTTGGTGTCTGCACGGACAAACAGATTTTACTCGTTTTTAATATGGCGCCGAGGATATGAAAAACTACATACACATGCACAACAGTCAATTTACATTGTACATAGTGGACAGACCGACAGACAAGGACGGACGGATCTGAGATGGATGGACAGACGGATATACACGTTACTGTTTCCCAGCAAGTTAATAACAAATAGCAAGTTAATTTTTTGGGCGAAATCTGGTAGCAAATAGCAAATTCCTAGCAAGCTAATTTTGGGCAAACCGCCACCTACTGTACCTAGCAAATAAATAGCTAGTTCACTCAGACATATTCATTCATTATCCCTATCTTCCCCCCTTGGTCTGAGACCTGATATGTTGGCCGGATTACTGTTGATCGGGTATACCCATACCCATACCCGAAACTGGGTATTTTTTAGTAAAACTACCTGAAATTGAGTATACCCATACCCGCGTACTTTTTCTAATACCCATACCCGGGTATACCCGATTTTTTGAAAAATACCGGGTATTTGAATGGGTATTTTTTTAGAAAAAATCGCGCAAAGACACATTATTTTTGTCAAAATTCGGCAAAAATTCTCTCAAGGAAGTGTTTAGAAATAGAAATACAGTTTTTGCCATGCATCATACAGTCACTTTACTACTTCGAAACCATTAGTTAGCCCCCTAATTTGTTTCAAGAATTGTATAATTAAGTAAGCATTTTGGTCTTTAAACGTTTGCGGGCTCAGAAAGGAACGCCCTGCGTTATTATGCACCTCAATCTCTCACTGCAAAATTCACAGTACACACTGCATACATGACATGCATAAAACATGGTACTTAACTGAAGCTGACTTTTTACAAATGTATGTACATGTACGTACAGTACATAAAAAGTATTTTGCGCGCATACAGTCAGGGATCATACATGTAACAGGTCCGGCCCGACCCGGGGGTTGAGGGAGGTAGGGGGTTTTCCTCAGGTGGGAGGGAGGTGGAGGGGGGTTTCGCCTTCAAAACTTCAAAAAGCTCCAAAACGCCTGGAAATGTATTTTAGCACGTTTTTTAAGTAAGTCAGTAACTTTCAGTTGTTCAGTCCGTAGAGCCAAAAGCAAGCAAAAAATGACAAAAAGGGCTTCTAAAACCTCCGATTTTTCTTAAATTTCAGCAGCGGAAACGCCAAATTCGGTCTCTTTGCGGTGGAGGTAGGAAGAAAAAGTCTGTCAAAAATATAAGAAACTAATGAATTATGTACTAAAACTGTCTATTTTATGCTCAGAATGCCTTCTAAATGCGTTTTTGAAGGCTAAATTTTCAAACTTTTCTCGCCCTGGTCAGGCAGAAGCGCAACCAGGCCATTATAAACTACTAAAACTTGTAATTTCTGTTAATTTTAAGCTCGGAATGCGTTTTAAACGCGTTTCTGAAGGCTAATTTTGCTAAATTTTCTTACCCTGGTTGGGCAGCGGCCCAACCAGGCACTTTCAAAATTTGCACCCCCTTCCTAAATCCAGGATACGTCACTGCCCCAAACCCCCAGTACATGTATGCCCAGGATCTTGCAAAGCGGGGGGGGGGTGTAAAATTTTGAAGTTGCCGGTTGGGTTGTATGACTAATAATTTAGTTGGACTATAATTAGAAGGGTACACAGTTTCTATGGATTAATTTGGTGTTGATGCTGAGGCAAGTATTTACAGCAAGCTGAAATTTTCATACAACCATAGTGGGTGGGTGACCCAGAATCAGAAAGTACTATTAGAAATTATACTCCAGGAAGCTGTTTCGTTTTTGCCAATGTTGATTTAGCAAAGTATTCGAAAATTCACAACTGTTCTAGTAACTGTGAAGTAAAACTGCTACACTGAGCACATATAATAGTTGCCCAAAAAAGCAGATTAAAAAAAACTATTTTTGCAAAACCAATTGAAATTAGGCTTTTTGTGGAATTTACATTTATTTATGCGATTTTAATGAAAAATACCCGATTTATACCCGATACCCGGGTATTTTTAAAATACCCATGGGTATGGGTATTTAAAAAAATACCTACCCATAGCCATACCCAATTTAGATTCAAATACCCATAGCAACAGTAGGCCGGATATAGTTATACCCAAGGTTGGTTACGCTATGTATAAAGCTAAAGTACGTAGGGCTAATATGTTGTTGTTCATATTAGGGATAAAGCTAGCGAAAATTCTTGTTTGTGCTTGTCTTCCTGCTGTTGCTTGTTCAGCTCATTGAAACTGAGATACAATGTATAGTTTTGATTTTAAACGGTATCGCAGTTTTCCACTTATAAGACAAATACGTAGGAAAATACCCAAATGGGTTACTTTTCACGCCCTTTTGAATACAATGGTCTTATAATATCTATGGTGGTCTTATAATCGGAAAATCTCGCAGGCATAATTTGGTTGAGCGAAAACTTCTAGCAAATTGATAGCAAATTTCAAGCAAATTACAAGTTAATAACAAATTAAATTTAAAATTGCGGTGTCTAGCAAGTAAATAGTTAGTAAGTAAAATTCCCGACTGTTACAACCTAGTTAATTGGCATTGTCTGTAAAAGTGGGGCAGATGTGTTCACATGGGGGTCGGCACCCAGGCACGTGGCATACCTCACGATGAACCTTTAGTATAGTTAACTTATCGCCCCAAACGGTTCTACCCAGCGCGCCCTGGTTCGCCCACACGGACCCCCAGAAGTTCGCCCAGCGGCGCATCCGAAAAATCGATCGATTTTATGCTGTACATTCAAGAGCTTGTAACTCTCTTCAGGATTGAGCTTTTTGGCTGAAATTGGCAGACAATTAAGGCATTGGTATGGACTACTTACTCTACCAATTTCATCGCTCTAGCTTCACGCAGTCCAATTTTGTGGTCCTCGATCTGAACCGCTGAAAATCGAGAAATTTTTACATCCCATTTTCAAATGCCTTGGAATTCTGCCGAGCACTTCATCTAGGCTTCACACTTTAGCCGTCAATTAGCCGTTGCATGGGCTATCCAAAACTGCTTTCAAACCCGTGGGAATCGTTTCGGTTCTCGAGCAGTGGCCAGTCAAAATTGGTCGAAAATCTGATTTTTTTCATGCGTTTTCCAGACGAGAATTATGCACTAAGTGCCATGAAAGTACCTATAGGGTATTTTTTTGCGCTCAGTTCATTTCTCATGCTTGTTTTATGCTGTTCTATTGCGTATGTCGGTGGGTAGAGTAACCTGAAAAGAAAACCCTTTTTAGGGTTTCAAAGTAACCTGAAAACCCTGTTTACAGCTTGAAAGTAGCCTGAAAACCCTGTTTACGGCTTGAAAGTAACTTGAAAACCCTGTTTACGGCTTGAAAGTAACTTGAAAACCCTGTTTACGGCTTAAAAGTAGCCTGAAAACCCTGTTTACGGCTTGAAAGTAACCTGAAAACCCTGTTTAGGGTTTCAAAGTTACCTGAAACCCTAATCAGGGTTTCAAAATAACCTGAAAACCATACATGTAACAGGTCATCCGCCGATGGGGGTTGGGGGGTTGGGGGGGGGGGTCTGGCGCCGGCCGGGGGGGTCTGAGCTAAAATTTTGGGGGAGGGGGTGGGCACAAAAAAACGCTCAAAAATCGAGAAAAATCGCAATTTTTGGCCTAAAAATCGCCAAAAATCGCTAATTTGGGCTGAAATACAGCTAAAAAGTGCTGTTTTGCAGGCGATTTTGGCAATTTTTGTGTGTGAAAGTGTAAAAAATTGCAAAAATTTGCTCGAAAATTTACTTGCCAGAAAAATCGGAGGGGGGGGCGATGAAATCGTCTCGGGGGGGGGGGGACTGGCCTAAGTCGGGTGGGGGCAGACCCCCAGACCCCCCCTGTTACATGTATGCTGAAAACCCTGTTTAGGGTTTCAAAGTAACCTGAAAACCCTGTTTATGGTTTCAATGTAACCTGAAAACCCTGTTTAGGGTTTCACTGTAACCTGAAAACCCTGTTTTGGGTTTCAATGTAACCTGAAAACCCTGTTTATGGTTTCAATGTAACCTGAAAACCCTGTTTATGGTTTCGATGTAACCTGAAAACCCTGTTTAGGGTTTCAATGTAACCTGAAAACCCTGTTTAGGGTTTCAATGTAACCTGAAAACCCTGTTTATGGTTTCAATGTAACCTGAAAACCCTGTTTAGGGTTTCAATGTAACCTGAAAACCCTGTTTAGGGTTTCAAAGTAACCTGAAAACCCTGTTTATGGTTTCAATGTAACCTGAAAACCCTGTTTAGGGTTTCAATGTAACCTGAAAACCCTGTTTATGGTTTCAAAGTAACCTGAAAACCCTGTTTATGGTTTCAATGTAACCTGAAAACCCTGTTTAGGGTTTCAATGTAACCTGAAAACCCTGTTTAGGGTTTCAATGTAACCTGAAAACCCTGTTTAGGGTTTCAAAGTAACCTGAAAACCCTGTTTATGGTTTCAATGTAACCTGAAAACCCTGTTTAGGGTTTCAATGTAACCTGAAAACCCTGTTTATGGTTTCAAAGTAACCTGAAAACCCTGTTTATGGTTTCAATGTAACCTGAAAACCCTGTTTAGGGTTTCAATGTAACCTGAAAACCCTGTTTATGGTTTCAATGTAACCTGAAAACCCTGTTTAGGGTTTCAATGTAACCTGAAAACCCTGTTTATGGTTTCAAAGTAACCTGAAAACCCTGTTTATGGTTTCAATGTAACCTGAAAACCCTGTTTATGGTTTCAAAGTAACCTGAAAACCCTGTTTATGGTTTCAATGTAACCTGAAAACCCTGTTTAGGGTTTCAATGTAACCTGAAAACCCTGTTTATGGTTTCAATGTAACCTGAAAACCCTGTTTAGGGTTTCAATGTAACCTGAAAACCCTGTTTATGGTTTCAAAGTAACCTGAAAACCCTGTTTATGGTTTCAAAGTAACCTGAAAACCCTGTTTATGGTTTCAAAGTAACCTGAAAACCCTGTTTATGGTTTCAATGTAACCTGAAAACCCTGTTTAGGGTTTCAATGTAACCTGAAAACCCTGTTTATGGTTTCAATGTAACCTGAAAACCCTGTTTAGGGTTTCAATGTAACCTGAAAACCCTGTTTATGGTTTCAAAGTAACCTGAAAACCCTGTTTATGGTTTCAAAGTAACCTGAAAACCCTGTTTATGGTTTCAAAGTAACCTGAAAACCCTGTTTATGGTTTCAATGTAACCTGAAAACCCTGTTTAGGGTTTCAATGTAACCTGAAAACCCTGTTTAGGGTTTCAATGTAACCTGAAAACCCTGTTTAGGGTTTCAATGTAACCTGAAAACCCTGTTTAGGGTGTCAATGTAACCTGAAAACCCTGTTTATGGTTTCAAAGTAACCTGAAAACCCTAATCAGGGTTTGAAATAAATCAGGGCGAGGGGCTTTTGCCGAAAAATCGGGCTTGGGGGGGCGGCCCCTTTTACCCCCCCCCAACACACATGTAACAGGGGGTCTGGGGGGTCTGCCCCCCCACGCGACTTAGGCCAGACCCCCGCCCCCGGATGGGGACCCCCCTCGTGACGATTTCGCCAACCCTCTCGGATTTTTCTGACAAGTAAATTTTTGAGCAAATTTTTGCAATTTTTTACAATTTCAGACACAAAAATTGCCAAAATCGCCTGCAAAACAGCACTTTTTAGCTGTATTTCAGCCAAAATTAGCGATTTTTGGCGATTTTGAGCCCTAAAATTGCGCTTTTTTCGATTTTTGAACGGTTTTTAGTGCCCTACACCCTCCCCAAATTTTGGCTCAGACCCCCCCCCCCCGGCCGGCGCCAGTCCCCCAACCCCCCTCCCCCTTGGGCGGATGACCTGTTACATGTATGCCCCAACATGTGTAGTGTATGTATGTGTCTTGGATGATGGTGAAAAAAGTTGTACAAGACAGTACACTGTACTGTAGTTAAAAAAAATTAAGTATTTATTTAATTAAGAACGTTGGCACCGACATGCATACTAGAACATCAAAAACAAGCATTGGAAATGAACTGAGCGCAAAAAACTACCCTATGTGTCATTTCATGGCACCTAGTGCATAATTCTCGTCTGGAAAACGCATGGAAAAAATCAGATTTTCGACCAATTTTGACCGGCCACTGCTCAAGAACCGAAAGGATTCCCACCGGTTTGAAAGCAGTTTTGGATAGTCCATGCAACGGCTAATTGACGCCTAAAGTGTGGAGCCTAGATGAAGTGCTCGGCAAAATTCCAAGGCATTTGAAAATGGGATGTAAAAATTTCTCGATTTTCAGCGGTTCAGATCGAGGACCACAAAATTGGACTGCGTGAAGCTAGAGCGACGAAATTGGTAGAGTAAGTAGTCCATACCAATGCCTTAATTGTCTGCAAGTTTCAGCGAAAAAGCTCAATTCTGAAGAGAGTTACAAGCTCTTGAATGTACAGCATAAAATCGATCGACTTTTCGGATGCGCCGCCGGGCGAACTTCTGGGGGTCGGTGTGGGCGAACCAGGGCGCGCTGGGCAGAACCGTTTGGGGCGATAAGTTAACTATACTAAAGGTTCATCGTGAGGTATGCCACGTGCCTGGGTGCCGACCACCGTGTGAACATGTTCTTCGCTAGCCTGCCCCACTTTTACAGACAATGCCAATTAATAGCAAGTTAATTAGAAAATAGATTAACTGGGAAACAGTAATACACGTGTGTTCAGTAGTGTTTCCGAGTAAATTTATCTTGAAATTAAATAACTATTAAATTGCTTACTCAGCCTTCAGATGAAAATAACTTGCTATTAATTTGCTTTGCTTGGTACCCAAATTCTGAAATTTAATTTGATACAAATTTGTTATTTGATATGAATTAAATATAAATTTGCTAAAATCAATACTCAATTCCTGAGGAAACAGCTGAAAACCTGGGTCGTGTCAGTCCAAAATGAGTTGACCTTTCTTTAGATGGCGACAAACGTTCTACAAATTAGCAGTTAATGGGTCGATATCTTTGCTATAAGCATGTACAAGGTCATCTTTGGACTGAACTTGTTGTTTTGTAGCCATACTTTGGTTAGTGAAGCTGCCAAACCAAGCAAATTTATATCAAATTCATATCAGATTTATATCAAATTTCTAGGCCAATTTTACGAAGTTTAATATAATTTAAATTTGTCTGACAGCCATCGCGAGAAATTAAGAGTCAGTCTCTGAACCGATCGAGTCTTGGCCCTTTGCCCTATTCAGACCCAAAATTGAAACTTTGGGCTACAGAGCTGTAAGTTGGTACACTAATACATACTTATGAGTTGTCTTTCGGCCCCAAACGATTAGTGGATTTGACGCTCCAATCCCGAGATACAGCCTTCTGAAAATCGGCCCGCTTAACTATGGGACCAAAATTTCAAACTCGAATTGCTACCCTACCAGCTGGAGTTGGAAGATAAAAATTTGGGTTTTTGCGTAACTTTTGGAGTACTTTAAGAATCTGCAGTCCAATTTTGTGTTAGAAGAAAAAACATTTTTTTCGACCTCTTTGGCGGGCCATAACTCGGCTGGAACCCCCCTAGAGGCGCTTTTTTATTTCATAACTTTATAGCGCTTTTTATAAGCTTCATTTTGGTATAGAATATGCTACGATTGCTGGTGGCCAATCGAGTGAAAATTGGCCTCAAATGTCACCAACTCTAAAAATTCGCATGTTTCACTATAGACATAATTTTCCAAATCGAATTTCTGACTTAATAAACGGAGTTGAGCTTTGAAAATTTGGGTTTCCAGAGTACTTTCAGTGTGCTGTCGGAATATTTAGTGGATTTAGAATTTCGAGGAAAAAAATTTTTTTCGACCTCTTTCGCGGGCCATAACTGGGCTGGAAACCCCCCTAGAGGCGCTTTTTTATTTCATAACTTTATAGCGCTTTTTATAAGCTTCATCTTGGTATAGAATATGCTTCGATTGCTCACGGCCATTCCAGTGACAATTGGCCTCATAGGTTATAAACTCGAAAAATTCCCTCATTTGGAAGGCCAAATTTTTATGAGTTCTCAACATTTGAGGCCAATTGTCACTGGACTGGCCATGAGCAATCGAAGCATATTCTATACCAAGATGAAGCTTATAAAAAGCGCTATAAAGTTATGAAATAAAAAAGCGCCTCTAGGGGGGTTTCCAGCCCAGTTATGGCCCGCGAAAGAGGTCGAAAAAAATTTTTTTCCTCGAAATTCTAAATCCACTAAATATTCCGACAGCACACTGAAAGTACTCTGGAAACCCAAATTTTCAAAGCTCAACTCCGTTTATTAAGTCAGAAATTCGATTTGGAAAATTATGTCTATAGTGAAACATGCGAATTTTTAGAGTTGGTGACATTTGAGGCCAATTTTCACTCGATTGGCCACCAGCAATCGTAGCATATTCTATACCAAAATGAAGCTTATAAAAAGCGCTATAAAGTTATGAAACAAAAAAGCGCCTCTAGGGGGGGTTCCAGCCGAGTTATGGCCCGCCAAAGAGGTCGAAAAAAATGTTTTTTCTTCTAACACAAAATTGGACTGCAGATTCTTAAAGTACTCCAAAAGTTACGCAAAAACCCAAATTTTTATCTTCCAACTCCAGCTGGTAGGGTAGCAATTCGAGTTTGAAATTTTGGTCCCATAGTTAAGCGGGCCGATTTTCAGAAGGCTGTATCTCGGGATTGGAGCGTCAAATCCACTAATCCTTTGGAGCCGAAAGACAACTCATAAGTATGTATTAGTGTACCAACTTACAGCTCTCTAGCCCAAAGTTTCAATTTTGGGGTCTGAATACTGAGACTCGATCGGTTCAGAGACCGACTCTTAAATTTGTTGTTAAATTGCTATTTACTTGGTGATTTTGGCCAAAACAATTTAATTTTGTTATTTAATTTTAATTTGATCGGAAACACTATTACGTACAGTACATAGCTGGGCCAAAAATTGCATTTCACTGGACAGGTACATTCCAGTTGTGTACAAAAGATTTTTGGCACTGCAATTAAAATTTAGAGGCTTGGTTGGGCCGCTGCCCAAGCAGTACTGTTATTTTACTAGTGGATTTTTATTTTACTATTTACTAAATTTACTACAAATTCAGCTCTTCAATTTAATTTTAATTGTTGTTTTACTACCAAGCAGCTCCGATTTTACTAATTTTTGCGAGAAATTTAATTTGTTATTAAATTGCTATTTACTTGGTGATTTTGGCCAAAACAATATAATTTTGTTATTTAATTTTAATTTGATCGGAAACAGTAGTGTTCAGAAGAACACAGCAAGAATCGTCCATCCGTTCATTGCAAACAAATACCTGTAATTATCACTTTCCTTTTCGAACTGGTTCTGATGTTTGGACGGACAAACAGAGTTTACTACTTTTTAAGAGCCGGTTTTTCTAAGGGTCGACCCTTCCCGGACAAATCTCAACTTCATCTCTCCGATTTGGCTAAAATTTTGTATTTTGGTATAATTTAACCTAAAAAGATGTTTTATCACCTTCCCGGTCGTTTTTGTGAGACTCAATTTTTCGGCCCAACTTCAGATCTCGGTTTATAACTCTGGAACTAGTGAACGTAGAAACTTGCAGATTGCATATTTACAATCACATGAGCGTTCTCTTTCAAACGATACCCCACGCGACTGAATTCGAGAGAAAAATTTTTTTTCGAACCCTTTCTGGGCTAAATTTGACCCCCCTAAAAGTGCGACTACCGCTATTTTACTTCATAAAAATGTAGCGCTATTTATTCGCTTTTGATAGCACAAAAAAAATCGAGAAAAAAAATGGGCGTCTAATTGAGTTTTTGGGCCTTGAAAGTTGTCAGGTCAAAAATTTGTCCAATATAAAATTGCCTTGTAAAGAGCATATCTTTGTCAATTTTGCACCGAGTTCAGTGATTTTTTGCACACATATTGCACTATATCCCTGGCACATACTGCACTGTTCACTTGGCGCCAGTTCTACGTTTTTTGGTCACATTTCAAGATACATTAGTTTACAAAGCAAATAGAATTTTCTGATAAACTGCAGTATCTTTCTGATAATTCGACAGTTGCTACTTTGTTACTGTCTTTTTTACCGTCTTGTCACTAGCTACCACTACGTACCTACAGCTAGACATGGGGGAATGGGGCTGAAGGTGAGGTTGACCCCCTCCGGCTCTGACTACCCCCCTTCAGCCGGCCTCTACCCTCTCAATTTTCTTTATGGAAAAATTTTGTATAGAAAATTATGACAAAAGCATGCCTAGATGCCTAGATTAGGTGTAAATTAGCTCAGAATAGCTTATTTATTTTTATCTAAAAATAAGCAAAAACCTTGATTTTAGTTAAAAATCGGACTTTTTTTACTTACTGTAACATCCTCTCAACCCCCCTCAGGCGCTCCCACCCCCATCAGCCCCCTCAGGAATCGAAAATTCTACCCCTCCCCATCAGCCGAAATGCTTGCCCATGTCTACCTACAACCATTTCAGAATCCAGATTTATGTATTTATTACTGAACATAGCGTGCAACAGGACGGACAGTCAGAGAGACTAAGCCATAGACGAATCGGTTCCTTTTATGGCTTACCTCTCCGACTATGGCTATGATGTTCCATCGATGGCTATTGAACGTCTACTTAGCCATACATGGCTACTTAGCCCTCTATGGCTACTTAGCCCTCTATGGCTACTTAGCCCTCTATGGCTACTTAGCCTTCTATGGCTACTACTCTTCCACAGCATAGCCAACTATGGCTATGTAGCCATCTATGGCTATGTAGCCATCTATGGCTACGTAGCCATCTATGGCTAAAAGTGGGCGGACCCTGTTTTTGTAGTCATAGATGGCTACATAGCCATAGATGGCTATGTTGATACATATTTGGCTGAAAGGAGCGGGGCCTGCCTTTGTAGTCATAGATAGCTACTTAGCCCTCTATGGCTACCCCGTTTGGGCAGACCAAACTCCGATTGGAGTAGTTTTCTGATGGTTCCCAATGAGCCCCTCACATGACAGGACCGAATGTTATGACTTTTCGTGGTGGGACCCTAACCGGGAAGATTTGTCATCAGTAAGAAGTGCGCCAAATTCAAATCACTCAGGTACTGGCACCTTCTACTGAATCTAAATCGTCTTCATCCTCCAGGCCACCTCTGCCATTCGCTGACTTCCAGATCGTACCAGAACCATTTCGATCATCCAGCCCGCCACTCACGATTTGCACATCATCAATCTTCGCCGAAGTACTATCCTGAGAATCGGCCGATTTGGAGTGGAAGAAGGTGAAGCTGCCGATTTTCCTTCAGCTTTCCACGATTCCCACTCTTCTAGCTTCTCCACTTCTTCAACAAACTCTCTCCTTCCAGCCACACCA
The DNA here is from genome assembly GCA_030248155.1 of Sabatieria punctata. Lineage (NCBI taxonomy): Eukaryota > Metazoa > Nematoda > Chromadorea > Araeolaimida > Comesomatidae > Sabatieria > Sabatieria punctata. Next base: position 66,333 of record JASANB010006817.1, read on the forward strand.
CTTTGATCTACCTTAAATCGTCTTGCCGAAGTACTATCCCGAGAATCGGCCGATTTGGAGTGGAAGAAGGTGAAGCTGCCGATTTCCCTTCAGCTTTCCACGATTCCCACTCTTCTAGCTTCTGTACAAATTCAACAAAGTCTCTCCTTCCAGCCACACCATTTTATATACTTTAAATAGTCTCGTCGTAGTACTATCCCGAGAATCGGCCGATTTGGAGTGGAAGAAGGTGAAGCTGCCGATTTTCCTTCAGCTTTCCACGATTCCCACTCTTCTAGCTTCTGTACTTCTTCAACAAACTCTCTCCTTCCAGCCACACCAGTTTGATCTACAGGGTGTCTCAAAAAAAATGATCACTTTTCTTTTTACTGCCATTTCCGCAAATTTTGACCAAATAGGCTGAAATTTGGACCATAGGTGCCAAAATTCGGGGAATTTTATGTGTTTAAGTTTGGTGCACTAGGCTTGACTCATTCCCGAGAAATTTCAAAAAAAGTGAAATTTGGTAATTTCAATAGTGAAATCACCGAAAAAATGATCACATTTCTTTTCACTGCCATTTCCGCAAATTTTGATCAAATAGGCTGAAATTTGGATCATAGGTGCGAAAATTCGGGGAATTTTATGTGTTAAAGTTTGGTGCACTAGGCTTGACTCATTCCCGAGAAATTTCAAAAGAAGTGAAATTTGGTAATTTCAATAGTGAAAGCCGGTCACCGAAAAATGGAAACATTTCTTTTGACTGTATCTTTCCTAATTTCTGTCGGAATCGCATAAAATTTGGAGTGTAAACGCAGAAATTCAGGGTAATTCGTGTGTAAAAAGTTGACGCATGAACTCCAACGCTATCGATAGAGTTTAGGCGATAATGTAATGTGACGTTTTTCGGTGACCGGCTTTCACTATTGAAATTACCAAATTTCACTTTTTCGAATTTTCGGGACTGAGTCAAGCCTGAGTGCACCAAATTTTAACATATAAAATTCCCCGAGTTTTGGCGCCTATGGTCCAAATTTCAGCCTATTTGGTCAAAATTTGCGGAAATGGCAGTAAAAAGAAATGTGATCATTTTTTTTGAGACACCCTGTACTTTAAATCGTCCCGCCGAAGTACTATCCCAAGAATCGGCCGATTTGGAGTGGAAGAAGGTGAAGCTGCTGATTTTCCTTCAGCTTTCCACTATTCCCAATCTTCTAGCTTCTGTACTTCTTTGACATGCTTTCTCATATGAGGCACACCTCTTCGATCCACTTCAAATCGAGCCGCCGAAGTACTATCCCGAGAATCGGCCGATTTGGAGTGTAAGAAAGTTGAAGCTGCCGATTTTCCTTCAGCTTCTTCGAGGCACACCATTTCGATCCACTTCAAATCGCCCCGCCGAAGAACTATCCTGAGAATCGGCCGATTCGGAGTGGACGAAGGTGAAGCTTCCGATTTTCCTTCAACTTTCCGTTATTTTAACTAGTGCTTCAAATAGAACGTTTGCATCAAATATGCTTACTACAGTATCCGATCCAATCGGGACCATCATATTCAGACTTAGCTAAGCGAGAGCTTTTGATTGAGTACCTACATGCCTATGTTACGAAGCAGCGTTAAAAAGTTAGAAAATTTGCATAAAAAATTTGCATATTCAAAATGTCAATTTTTACGTAGCTCATCTATGGCTACGTAGCCTTCTATGGCTAAAATGGCTCAATCGTTTTTAGCCACAAAAGGCCTACATAGCCATAGATGGCTATGTAGCCATAGATGGCGCTATGAATCAATTAGCCATCTAAAACTACTCTCAAGATCAAACTAAAATTCGCAATTTGCCAATCAGCAATTTCAGTTTCATTTTGAAATGTACTATAGATCAGCGTGTATGTAGCCATCTATGGCTATAAGCCATCTATGGCTACATATCCATCTATAGCTATGTAGCCGCTATTTTAAAAACGATTGAGCCGTCACAGCCATGGAAGGCTATGTAAGCCATAGATGGCTATGTATAATTCGATAGCCATCTATGGCTACTCTCAAAATGAAACTGAAATTCGAATTTGCCGATCAGCTATTTCAGTTTCATTTTGAGCGTAGCCATAGATGGCCATCGAAGTACTCCATACATCTATGGCTACATAGCCTCCATAGCAAAATGTCAAATTGATTTTAACCATAGAAGGCTACATAGCCATAGATGGCTATATAGGCATAGATGGCTACACAAAATTCGATAGCTTTCTATGGCTACTCTCAAAATGAAACTGAAATTGCTGATCGACAAATTGCAGATTTTAGTTTCATTTTGATGTAACCATAGATGACTATCCGAGATTCCTATAATGACCATCTATGGCTACATGGCCATCCTATGGCTATGTAGCCTTTAATATAACTGATTGAGCCATCTTAGCCATAGAAAACTACGTAGCCATAGAATGGCTATGTAGCCAAACCATAGATGGCTACGTAAAAATTGACATTTTGAATATGCAAAGCTGCCAAAATTCCTCAACTTTAATGCTGCTTCGCCTTGTATTAACTTTGTACTCGAAGATGCAGAAAAGCTCTCGACTTGCAAACGTTTACTTACGGAATTGGAAAATCCCGGCTTTCGTCCAATCGAATCGACTGTATGCTCGATGATAAAACGTTCTATTTCGTAGCACTCAGTGAGATAACCTTTCGAAGAGAAACTTGAAGAGAAAATCGGATTTCGCTTCCTTGTCTCTTACGCTTCCGAATCGACCGATTCTCGAAAGTACGTATTCTTCAGCTGTAAATGGTGTGCCTCCATAGTAGCATGATAAAACATACAAATCAGTAAGAACCTATGGGCATGCGGCGAAAGCATCAAAGCATGTCACAACAACATGGAAGCCGAGTTCGTGGAAGCTTGAAGCTCCAGCTTTACCGTAGACCGATGGGGCGGGATGAGAATCAAATTGGTGTGGCTGGAAGAAGAGAGTTTGTTGAAGCCAAGTGCGAGAAGCTAGAAGAGTGGGAATCGTTGGAAAGCTTTGAAGAAAAAATCGACGACTTCCTATGCTCCACTCAAAATTGGCCGATTCTCGGGATGGTCCTTCGACGGGACGATTTCAAGTAGAATAAAAATTGATGTGGCTGGAAGGAGAGACTTTGTTGAAAATGTACAGGAGCTAGAAGAGTGGGAGTCGTTGAAAGCTGAAGGGAGATCAGATGGCACCTTCTTCCACTCCAAATCGTCCATTCTCGGGATAGTACTTCGGTAGAACGATTTACGTAGATCAAAGTGTTGTGGCTGGCACAGAGAGAGTTTGTTAGAAGAAATGGAAGCTAGTAGATTGGGAATCGTGGAAAGCTGAAGGAAAATCAGCTTCACCTTCTTCCACTCCAAATCGGCCGATTCTCAGGATAGTACTTCGGCGAAGATTGATGATGCTGGAAATCGTGAAGAATTGGCGGCTTCTTACTTCTTTGACTTGCTTTCTCCTTTGAGGCACACCTCTTCGATCCACTTCAAATCGCGCCGCCGAAGTACTATCCCGAGAATCGGCCGATTTGGAGTGGAAGAAGGTGAAGCTGCCGATTTTCCTTCAACTTCTTCGAGGCACACCAATTCTATCCACTTCAAATCGCCCCGCCGAAGAACTATCCTGAGAATCGGCCGATTCGGAGTGGACTGAAGGTGAAGCTTCCGATTTTCCTTCAACTTTCCGTTATTTTAACTAGTGCTTCAAATAGAACGTTTGCATCAAATATGCTTACTACAGTATCCGATCCAATCGGGACCATCATATTCAGACTTAGCTAAGCGAGAGCTTTTGATTGAGTACCTACATGCCTATGTTACGAAGCAGCGTTAAAAAGTTAGAAAATTTGCATAAAAAATTTGCATATTCAAAATGTCAATTTTTACGTAGCCATCTATGGCTACATAGCCATCTATGGCTACGTAGCCTTCTATGGCTAAAATGGCTCAATCGTTTTTAGCCATAAAAGGCTACATAGCCATCGATGGCTATGTAGCCATAGATAACTACATAGAATCCGATAGCCATCTATGGCTACTCTCAAGATGAAACTAAAATTCGCAATTTGCCGATCAGCAATTTCAGTTTCATTTTGAGCAGCCATAGATAGCTATCAATTTTTGTGTGGCCATCTATGGCTACATAGCCATCTATGGCTAACTATAACCTTTATTGACTAAGCACGCCAATTGAGCCATTTAGCCATGGAGAACTATGTAGCCATAGATGTCTATGTATAATTCGATAGCCATCTGCGACAACTCTCAAAATGAAACTGAAATAGCTGATCGGCAAATTCCGAATTTCAGTTTCATTTTGAGAAATATTAGCTTGCATAGCCCTCTATGGCTACTTAGCCTTCTATGGCTACTACTCTTCCACAGCGCATAGCCAACTATGGCTATGTAGCCAT